>BGPR01007523.1:18292-40202 GCA_013235015.1 Araneus ventricosus
TGCACTCCTTTTCTTCTCCAGCTGCTTCCCACTCTTTTCCTACGGCACTTTCTTCGTTCGTTTGCTTGCTCTTTTCCCTCAGTTTGCATCTCGCATCTTCTCTCCTCAGCTTGGTCTCCAGCTTGCCATCCTTTTGCCGACGCCACTTCGAGATCCTCGCCACTGAACTCTCTGCCACTGGCTTCTGCGGATTCCAACTGAAATAAAGCACCAGCAAGGTGAGCATCCCAAGAACCATTTCACGCGAGTAACTGTCTGGCTTATGTATTGCAATAAATTAACTATTTCACACTATCAGGAAAAAAAAACCCGGGTGACAACATGGATGCATTTTATTTATAGCATCGGTGGGAGGGGGGGGGCAGTCGAAAGCTTCTTTGAATGATTTTGTACTTTTAAAATATAAAATCATCTTTTAAAAGGCGGTTATCAAAAAATGAATTCCGGGGTTTAGCTGGCTATTTGCAGAGGAGACTTGGTATCCAAGGTTAGTTACATCTCAACGTATTACCTCAAAAGTCATATGAATGCTAAATTAGTAATATACGTGTAATTTAAAAGTAATCGTCAATAGTAAAGAGCTGATGCTCTTCAAACCTGAGAATAAGAATTCTTTGAAGCTGCTTCTAAGCAACTCTTCCTACAGATGCGAAAATCGCGAAAAGTCACTATAGTATATTAAGAATAATTAAGAGATTAATGTCTCTGTGACGTTAAACTTTTTATGTCAGTGATTTCCTATATGTCAAATTCCAGGTAATTATTAAGGTTTGTTAGTTTCATAGATCGTTTGGTTTGTTTAGGTTATTTCTTTTGACGTGTAAAGATTTAATTATAAAGAATTATCAACCTATAAATAGTTTTCTTTGTTATTTTTTCAATGAAATAGCGCGCTTCATTTCTTCAGAAATATTTTATTATGCTAATTCAGCCAAAAAATATATCACGCGTGCAAATGATTCCAATTCATTCGTGCATTAGACCGACGAAAGTACTGCCGATTTGAAATGAACTATCCACAGGAAGTTGTGTAGAGAAATCTTGAAAACTGTTCTTTCGGGTGTTAAATTTCCTTTGCAAAATCGAAGAAATTTTGAGAAAATGTGCCCCGCAGATAGTATGAAAATGAAGTTAAGTCACAAAATGAGTGATGGTCACCAAGTTTCCTCTGCGGGGGTTGGGAAAAGGGGGACGAGGAACGCTGGTAGCCCACCTCCACGCGGTGTTTCTCGGGCAACGCTTTGACTTGCGTCAGTAGCGGCAAAGAGGCTACCCAATGAACATTCAATTCATGCTTGAAAAAATACGACGTACAATGACTCAAATCAAACAAAAATGCACAAGGATGGACAGACAGACAAAATTCCCTTTGATAGATTTCGTCCAAAATTTGATTCAGGATTCATAATTTTGGCGTTAAAACCTCGAACCGAAATTCATTCCTCTAGCTAGCTCGTTTTTGAATGATAATTTCCACAGATACATAGATAAGTTGACATAATTCCAAATTTTGGGGAAGGGGGAGAGAGAAGGCAATTCCGTGAGCCCTAAAACGTTAATATTCCTCAAAAAATCTCGAGGTTGACCAGTTTTAAAAATACAGCACTTTATCTGCGTATTCTAGAAATTCGAGAACCAAAGATTTTTTTTTATTTATGGTATTATATCTATTTCTATGTGTGCTGTGGTGCTTCGTGGTGTGAATGCACTTACTGATCTCCCCTCTGAGAAGTTGCATTCAATCAAACGCAGTATTGCAGCAATAGTAAGGTGTCACCAGGGGAAAGCTATTATTTTTTCGTCGAAAAAAGTTTGGTTGTAAATATTAATCCATAATTTTTAATCAAACTTTTATTTATCTAAGTGATTATTTCTTTCATTTTCCTTATTATTTATTATTAAAGTTATTTATTTCCAAATTTCATTTCACGAAACATTCATCCGCAGTAAAAAACATTCAGAACAGCATTTTCCCATCGCTTGGGTGCTGTTCAGGTCCCAGTTCCAATCTTAGTTAAACACCTCATAGAGAAACAAACGCAGAATGATATTTCATTTTAAATGCGCATGCTCAAGCAGAAGGAAATGGTACAAAGGGAATTTCCAGTTCTCTAAGAAGGAGAAAGCCTCTCAGAGAACAAGCGGATAGGGAAAAGTCTGTCGAGTAGCCTTGATTTTTCCTGCTTTTCGGTTAAGCTCAGGAAGATAAGATCATTATTGGATTTTATATATCAGATGTAAAACTAAATAAACACGTGATTATATTCACAAACTGGAAAAAAGTGGAGGTGCTGCCAATTATGAGTATAAATGTGCACTTTCACTGATGAATTGAAAATTTTAATATTTAAGGAAATTAATCGATCAATTTTACCTCCGGGTTTGTTAAATAAGAAATATAGTGATGTAACGCCGACATGCAGGCGTACACCAATTCAACCCATCTCTCTGTCAAAGCCCCCTATCGGGCACTACAAAAGCCTGACAGAGACTCGGTGGATCTTGCCCGGTGAGGTTGACTCTTTTCTCTCAAACGAAACTGTTAAAAGTTTTATTTCTTAAATTACTTAATAATTGTTTTATGTTAAGTGTTTTTGTAATTGTGTGTGTCTGTAATTATGTTTAAGAGAGTAAATAATTTTAAACGTTATTGTTTCAGTTTTATTCATTTAATGAAGACACTCTCAAATACAGTGAAGAAATTGTTGAAAAGATTGATTTCAAATACTGTGGAGGATATATTTTCCACTGCAGACTTATGCATTCGCATTTCCTTAAAAAATTACAGATTTACTGCGTGCTAGCCAAAAGTGCAATAATAGATGAAACTGAAATTAGTAATCATGCCAAATGTAATACGAAGTTTCTCGATAACAAAAGTCGTTCAGAGTTGTTTCATCAGAAAAACTGTTGTGTTTGAATAATTATTAATAAAAATATGCATTTTCATAATTAAAAGAGATAGTTTTCGAAAGCTTTTTTAAAAATTTATTGGAGTAGAAATAAATTTTCCAGTATGCAAATAAATTAATGAAGTGAAAGTCCTTTTATCAATTTCCTTTTAAAAAAGAAAGTTCGTTAATTCGGTACCTTATAATTATGAAAAAGAACATGAACAGGCAATGAATTCATGCCAAGGCTGGCACATGAAACTCTTAGCATTAATATTGAACCGTTAATCGTTTTTGAAACAAAACATTTTGTTTAAAACGAAATACGATTTCCTAAAAGCTTTCATGGCTATATATTCTTAAAGGGAAAAAATGAAATTTTTGATGTTTATGCATATTGAAATGATGTTTATGCATATTGAAATATGCATAAACATCAGATTTTTCAAAGGCAACATACATTTTTATCGCCAAATTTCAAAACAACATCAATATTTATGCCTGTATATCGAGTTTTAAATACTAATCTAGGTCCATTCATTTTGAAATTATGAACAAGGAGAATTTTGAATCTCCAATATGAAAATAAAATTCTTGACTTTTACTAATGCCTTGGAAAACAGCATACATACTAACCTAAAATTTTTCTTTAAGTCCAATGATGATAAATTTTAATGGAATGCAGAAAATCATTTCATATTACCATACAAATTTGCAATTCATTTCTATGTGTAGATTTCAATTTCATTAAATTCTTCTTTAACGTAGAATTACATTCCCCCCATTGGGGTCTCAGGAAGGAATTTGATTCCTACGCCAAAACGACACACAAAAAAGGTTGCATGGGAGACCCTCCATATCTCGGCAAGCACATTTGTTGAAAACATAACTAATGTCTTATTTTAGAGATAAAGTGTAAAACAGAAGTCAGAAAAAAATTTTCAAAATATGAAAAGAGTCACGCGAGTAAAGTAGTTTTACGCCTTTAACATCAGAGGCTGTTTGAAAAAGACAGCCTCCCGTCATTTTTTCTGTAATTTGATGTACAGCAGAGCAATTAGGAGATCATTCACATATTATAAATGGCAATATTTTTTCTTATTTTGTTTTTAAAACACATATATTACGAATTTATTTAGTCTAGCAACGATTAATTTCTACTCCATTTCTATTTTAAAATGTATAAAAAGTGCTCTAAAAAGGATTTGAAAATTGTGCTTGTTAAGAAAAGAGTATTTTCACATAATGATGTTATTTATTTATTTATTGCTGTTAGGCACTTTATTTGGCGCAGCAAACATTGTCAAAAATACCTCTCGCGCAACAGAACTACAACACAATTTCGTACAATATGCAATTGCAGAAATTCTTAAATGAGCTCTCACTTACAAAAAAATAGAAAAAAAATTAAATAACAGAAACATCACAAAGAAAGTGGGAGTGGTCTCCCTAAACTTTCTCGTACACGCCCTAACAAGGGTGGGGAAAAACACCGCGCCTTCAGTTTGCGTAGTTTAATGATGAAGAAACCGAATATGCAATTTGAACGCTTTTGTTTCGACCCATTGAAACCAAAATTGGACACAGATCTACAATTAAGGTTAGAAGACCACATACCAAATTTCATTTATCTAAGTCGTTGCGTTTAGGAGTTATCATGTTCAGAAACATGCGATTATATAGGCCGGTCAACAGACTGCTTAGACAACTTTGACGGATTTGATCCAAAATTTGATACGGGCCTACATTCCTGATATAAAACTGTGTACCAAATTTTATCTATTTAGCTATTCAAGTTTCTGAGTTATCGTGTTCATATGAACTCGCACAGACAGCCAGACACTTCCCGCACACGGATTTCGTCCAAACTTTGATAGAAATCTACCAATCTTGTGTAAAGCTCATATACAAAAAATCGTTTGAAAAATAAAGTTTCTTTAGAAAAGCTATATATCAATTTCTGAAAAAGTGAGTTTATTTGATACATATTCTTGATTAGGAAATCTTCACCTCATTTTCTTGTAAACCTCGCCAATAATTGCATAAACTTAAAGTAATCTACTGCCATGTCCTATAATATTTGCAGGTTCGTTTGAATAAATTCCTTAACCAGTTTAAATTTAAATAAAGCAGACGAAGTCGGTAAATCTGTAATAGAATCTGTGTAATTATATTTCGGTGTGTTGCAATCATATGGCGGAAACTTTAGGGATTCATGTAAAATTCGCCAGTAATTGCATAAAACAAATAATATCCCGAAACTACCACTTTGGGACGATTTTACTACGGAAAGGGGTGACAGACCAGGGTTGCCAGAACAAAATAGCAAAATAATGTCAAACTGTCTTTAAAATAAGGCCAAAAAGGCCAAATTTGAAAATTTCACGAAAGCGCACATTTTCTCCTTATTCTGCTATAAGAAAATGACTCTCCTTCATGTAAAGGAATCCCACCAGATTGGCATATGTATAATACTGTTCCATTAAACTAAAATTCAAGTGAATTCTTTTTAAACATCTACATGCGCCTCTTGCAAAAGAAAAAAAAAGAAAGAAAAAGGAATTTTGTTCTTGTTCATCCAGAATAAAACGTTCGACCGAAATATATCAACTCTTGTTAACAACAACGTTCTATATTATTTTTCAATGTTCTAAAGTTTATTCAATTTAGTTCAATTTTCTAAGTAGAATTTTATATTAAGAATCGTTCTAGGAAAACTAAAGCTCCCAAAAAGGCCAAAAATGAATTTGAGGCCAAATGAAAATTCCTAAGACCAAGGGTTTTTCAAAAAGGCCAAATTTCCACAATTTGGCCTTAAAAAGTCCAATATGGCAACCCTGTGACAGACAGTAAGATGATCGCATTTCCGGAGTTCTTGGTTGGGTCATGACGCATTTTATCTCAGTTAATCTTTTCCGTTCTAGTATTCATTTTCGTTTCGAATTCTGCTATTTTATTTTAATTCGAACTTTGTATGTTTATTTTTACCATGGCGAGTTCAAGTGGGAATAAAGCTTTCAAGTGTGGTAGTAAGAAGATTCTATATAATGTTATTACAGTTGTCGGAAACCACCAGAGACTGAACTTAACTGTGATCAGTTTTAACTGAAGAGAACTTTCCACCCCCGCCACCAGGGGTTTTGTTTACCTTACGCTCTCTCGGTTTTGGCGGCCAACTATGCTACGTGCGTTTTTGTAATCCCCTTTTTCTAACTTTTGTAAATGTAAAATTATTCATGTAAACATAATCATTATTAAATATTTTCATTCTTAAAGATTTACTCCCTGACTTCATACCTGCCACATAATAAAGAGATTTCAGATTAGATTAAAGCCACTCCAGTATGAAGAAAACGTGATACGACCAAACAAAGGTAAGCGTTACTTACCTATAATTTAAAGATGTTTTGATCGTAATAACAGTAGACTCTCGATTAACCGGGATCGGATTATACGAGACGACCCCAAGAAAAAGGAAGCGCAAATTACGGCCGTTTTAATGTGCGGGAAGACCGCATTCTTCTCAACCCTTCCTATTGTATTGGAGTCGTCCAGCCGACCTTGAATCCAGCCAGACTCCAGTTAGACTGTTCTGAAAATGTGGATGAAGAAGCACTGGAACAATGAATTAACGAAGATTCGTCATTGGAATGTTGCGAAGTTTTAAGTGACGATGATATTTTGCCCCGCGTAACTTGTGGTTCAGAAGAAACGAGGAATTTCGAAGAATGTCCTGAAAGTGATGAGGAAAATCTTGTAACTCATCAAAAATTAAGTCAATGTGACGCATTAGTACACACTGAGGCGTTACTTAATTACTTGGAGCAAGAAGATGAAAGCACAAATGAAGAAAAAATTATATTGAGAAATCTGCATAGTATAATTCGTCGAAGAGTAAATGAAAGACAGAACAAGTAATATAAAAAAAAATTTAAGTCAATTCCTACTTAGGCCAATAAAGAAAAATTTAAAAAAAAGAAAAAAATTTGAAAAAACTGTATTAACATCAAATGTCATCCACTACAAGTTTAAAAAATGTATTTGAACTTGAGTGGATGAATAAAAAGTATTTTATTAACGATTGGAAATTTGAGCAAGATATATATAGGGAGAGTGTGAACTAATAGTAGGAATTGAAAAAGACTTCTATCATTTCACTCTTCACAAAACAGTGAGGTAAACTACATCTCAGTTTTTCTTTTTAATTGTACGAATTGTAAATCTAAATAACATTAAAATTTCTTGTTAATTCTTTTGCTTTTATATTAATGTCTTATTGTATAATAATTTTACATTTCCTATAATTTTTCCAAAATTTTTCATTAAAATTTGCATAAATTGGATTATCCGGGATATTCGCTTATCCGGGACGAAAATTTCCCGACCATCCGGGTTAATCGAGAGTCTACTGTATCAAATTTTGTGACAAAGAAGCAGAAAACGGGGAAGCAATTGCTCCCATCACACATCCTACAGAACGGACCAGTCAAGTTGCCGGTATTTCTGTTAGCACTATTAAAAAGATCCGCCGAGAAGCAGGAGATCAGTTGATTCCAAATTTTACGTCCCTTAGAAAAAAGTGAAAAAGGATATTTTTGAAAAAATATCTATTGATGAATTTGATTGCAGCATTATCAAACGAACTGTGCACGATTATTATATCAAGGGAAAAAAGTTTCCTCTTTGAATAAATTGTTTCCTGTTTTAAAAGAAACCGAAAACTTAATTTGGGGTAAGGAAACTATGCGTCAAATTCTCCATAACATTGGATTTAAATGGAAAAGAAGCCAAAATAAACGGAAGTATTATTTGAAAGGGAAGATATTATTCTAAAGAGAATCCAGTTTTTGAGAAATATTAAAAGATTCCGTACAGAAGGCAGGCCGATAGTTTATATTGATGCAACTTGGGTAGACAATAACTTGACTTTCAATAAAATGTTGGCAATCGGAACATGCTTATGGCATACTCCAAGCAAGCAATGCTTCACGTCTTATTATTGTGCTGGGTGCAGGGGGCTTGATGGGTTTTTGCATAATTCAAATCTTATATACAGGGTGTCCACACTTATCGTGGTCCAATAGCTAATTTCTAAAGAGTTAGAGATAGACATATAGTTCCAATCAGAAAAAAGCTTTAAATGAAGGGAAGAATTATAATTTTATTTTGACTGAATAAATATATTCCTGAAAAAGTTACAAAATCTAACTTTTTATACGGTCCCCCGGTCCTATCAATTATATTTAGTAAAATATTTTTGACACTCTAAAATTTTAAACAAAAAAGTTCCACTCTTCTGCGGTTATAACTGACCGAGATACAGAGCTGTCAATATTGCTGACCTAGACCATTTTACACCATTTCAATAGCCGTCTTGAAGACGATCCACCAATCAATGCGCAGCACTTGCTCGACGAGGCCGCTGATTGGTTAAAAATCATGAAATTCCTGCTCCCTAACTCGGTCAGTTTTAGTCGCAGAAGAGTGGGACTTTATTTGTTTAAAGTCTTAGAGTGCCAAGAATATTTTACTAAATATGACTGATATGACCGAGGGACCGTATAAAAAGTTAGAATTCGTAACTTTTTCTGAAATATATTTAGTGACTCAGAAAAAATAAAATATAATTCTTCCCTTTATTTAAAGCTTTTTTACTTTCTCGTATGGTACGTGGTCTTTAGACATAATTTGTAGGTTCCTATCAAATTTTGGACAAAATCCGTCAACGGTAAGTCTGATTGTATGGCAGCGGCCATGTGAACACTGTAACTCAAAAACTTGAATAGCTAGATGGATAAAATTTGGTTCACAGTTTTATCGTCATAAATGCAGGTCCGTATAAAATTTTGGGCCAAATCCGTAAAAAAATAGGCGTTCAAATTGCATATTGAATTTCTTTTAATCCGATTCTGCGCATGCGTACTGGTAGCAATATGTTTTTGTTGTAAATTTTATTTACAACAATAAATAATGTTTTCAAACATGAATTCTAATAATTTTTTTGTTGTAAATAAAATTCAAACTGATCTCATTATTTCAGCAAATCTTTTATTTACGCGCTTTTGCAATTGTTACGGTTGTGGTAGTATAAATTGTTTTCTTGGGAATTCAATTCCAAAGCAGAATTTTCGCTTTAGTATTCATTGCATTGGCTATTTTATCGCACCTGCTTCAAAGTAATATTTTTATGAAACGTGGCAACAGATGTTTGATTTCAGGTTTGTTTGTTTCACTTTCTCGTATACGAAGTATACAAGGAGAAAGTATTGTAATCGTCAAAAAAAAAATTCGAACTCGATATTTTGACGTATCTCCACTTAGAAAGTATACGAGAAAGTTTAGGGGAGATCACTCCCGCTGGTTCCAATTGGAACTATATATCTATCTCTAACAGTTTAGAAATTATTTATTGGTCCACGATAAGTGTGGACACCCTGTATAAAGCTAATATAGCGAAAAGGGACTATCATGGACAAATGAATTCAAATATTTTTGAGAAATGGGCTCGAGAAAAACTTATCCCTATAATGCCGTCGTTATTATTGGTAATTCTTTAGACTTAGCCATTTTGAACTAACATCAAACCAATAGTTAGTGTTTTATTATAAACCCAGATATCATATACGTGAGAAACTGCTTCTTTCATTTCATTAATTTACATAAAAACAGTTTTTTGCTTAAAATTTTGGCACATATCAAATTTTCGTTCTATTCTTAAAAAATCTAACTAAAAATAAACTTTTAAAGTTATTAATGTTTAATATAATTTTAAAATTGCATTTTTGTATGCATATAAACGGCATGTTGAAATAAAGTTTTTATTTTAAAATTATTCTTGCGCTTAAACTTTAAACCGCAAGGTATAAATTAACACAAAATTAATTCCTCTCAAAGCTATAAAAAAAACTACAAGGATCATAAATTTTTTCCTGTGTAACACGTATGCATATATGCCTCATAAAGTAAAGTAACAAGACTAAGAAGCTATGCATCTGATTATTTCGAAAGCTTATAAATAGTTATTTATCCTACCAAAAGTATAAAATTAATTTTCTTGTAGATTTTCTATGTAGAGGATTTTTGAATTGTCGAAGAAAAAAACTTTTTTGAAGTTTGAAGATAAGGAAATTACTTAAAGTTTTATCATATACAACGAACTTAACAAACGATAAAAAAAATGTATGCTGTTTCTAAAAAGAGTAGCTTTATTTTTGCAT
Organism: Araneus ventricosus; assembly: GCA_013235015.1. Classification (NCBI taxonomy): domain Eukaryota; kingdom Metazoa; phylum Arthropoda; class Arachnida; order Araneae; family Araneidae; genus Araneus; species Araneus ventricosus. The sequence goes on from BGPR01007523.1 coordinate 28,401, forward strand.
GCATATTTCTTTTCTTTTATCTCCCTCAAAACGTTTTGCAATTTAGTGTAAACTCTTTGATGTAGAAAGTTTAATTAAAGCATGAAATTATATTTCTTTCGTCCCATTTTCATTAGGTATTTTAAAACTTATGATAATATGAATTTTTATATAGATAGTAAATAAATAGTTTAATTTTTCGAGCGTTTTCAGTTTATTATAAACTATTTTATTTTTGCCATGCTTTTCTAGATTAATAAAATTATCTTCGTACTTCTACCATGCTGTAGATTTTTATTAATAACTTTTGTTGACAACCTAATATAATTAAACAAATTCCCCGTGTATAAAATTTATTTAACATGTTGTAAATCTTTGTGGCCTACTTTTGCTAAATGTTCTCTCATAAAAAAATCCGACGTATGAATATTTTAGAAAAAAATTTACATTTTAAATCCTGATTATGACATTAGCTTATACGGGGTGTGTGTTTGGAATGATCAATACTCTCCTAGTAGGATGCTTTTCTTATACGGGATAACCCACTGGACACTGTGTGTTTGGAATGAGCAATACTCTCCTAGTAGGATGCGTGGAGGTTTGTGGAAATATCAACCTATCATAGTACATACCATGCAGTATCGAACAAGCCACTGTGGATTTACGAGAACAAGAGAGCATTTGCACATTTGTGCAAATCTAAAAAATAAAATAAAAAAATAAGGTATAAGCTTTTATTCATGCGAAAAATGAACGCAAAAGCTTAAAATAATTTTTCTGATTACAATAAAATGCATGGTTCGAATAAAAGCTAGGGCGCCTTATATAGCACCTTATATTTTGTGTATATTTCCTTAAAGAAATGGAATATTCCTAGAAGGTAAAGGGAGGAAGGGTAATTAACTTTTAGTCTTTGAATTGTTGACAGAAATTTTCCTTTTGTCTTAAATTATAAGTTTTCGAAGCTTGGTTGAAATCGGTCAATTGGTTTAGGAGGAGATGTGGAACACATATACAATGTCTTTTATTTATATTAATATTTTTCGCGCTTTTATTATTTCGACAAAAGAAAATTTAAAATACTTGCAAATAGAAAAAAATAAGTTTTTAGTTTTTATCGCATTTTAATAAAACCAGTTTTAAAAGTTTATATGTACTTTTTCTTACTTCATCAAGCAAACTTAGAAAATTCAAACCCTGTCAAGTGAACCATTAACAATTAATCGTTGATGATCGCTGGAAACATGAGAGAGTTCCCTGGTTTCAGGAAAATTTATGCCAATTTTAACAATTCTATTAGTTTTTTGCTAGTTATTAAATTTTCAGTGAAGCATCTAAATATTTAAATCAGTGATAAAGTTTTTGTTCACCATCACCAAGCGATCCTGATATATCTCTGGTTCTCAGAAATAACGTTATTCATTTCCCTCAAATGTTTATTCCCCCCCAAAGTGACCACCAAAATTCTAATTGCCAGTGAAAACTACAAAACGTCTTTGAGAAGTAGCTGACCTGCTTCGCTATTATGAGCGAGGGGAAAGCACTAGCGAATTTCTACGTCAGAGCCGGTTTTCGGGTAATAAACAGTGAACAACTTGCTACGTCAGAGCCGGTTTTAGAATAGCCATCGGAGAGCGACTTTCTACGTTCCAGCCGGTCGAAGGGTTAAGTAAAATTTTTGCGTTTTCTGAAGATAACTTCGAAGATATTTTTGCACAAAAATAATTTTTACACCACCTTAAAATTTGAAATTTATCTTTTTCACTGATTTCATTGTAGATGTTATCAAACTTCTCCTCGAATTTTAACAATTTTTAAAAAATATGTTAATGCATAATAAACAACAATACTTTTTATTGTTTATACAAGCGGTTAACTGTGTGTTTTTCTTCAACAATGGTTCAAAGTTGAGGAATGTAGATCCTGTGCTAATTTTTCTTATTGTTTGGTAATATCGTAATCAATTTTAGTTTCTTTTTTTTCTGCATCAATTTTTTATAAAAGCTGTAAACAAAGTCCTCTAAGATATTAAGTATATTAAGAAATATATCTGGTACGCTAAAATATTAAGGTTGGTAATTTTTAATTTTTTTTACACTATATAATCAAAAGTATCTTGACACTTTCGTATTTATATGTTTTTTCGCCTTGAACTCACATTTTGCACTGATGATTCAATTACGAGGACATTCTGGGGACAAAAGTGAAATTGATGAAAACAAAAAGGGATTTCAAGTCACCCCGTTTCACAGAAAGCTGATAATGATTTGAAAACTTCATCAGTGGTTATGCTTTAATATGCTCATCGCTTATATGCATTTTCGTACAAATAGCACGCATATTCTGGAAGGTACAAAGCTTTTCTTTAAAAAATCCCAAATTTTCCCCTCATGGTTTTTGATTATAACATGCAAAGTTTCAATCAAATTAAACGAAACTTACAGAGTACTTGACAATATGTTAGAGAAGTATTGTATTAAAATTTGAACAAAATAATTTGAACATTGAGGAAATATGAATTTGTTGTAAATAATTTTTTACCGCTCATCTGCGAGACGTAGAGTAATTTTTCATTCACAACTTCAAAGCCAGACATATAGGGCAACTTATGTAAAAATTCCAGTTGAATTCCTTTAAGATTTAGAAAAATGTCAGCATTGCAACGAGCGGAATTTCTGTTTCTCTCTAAGAGAAAAAAAATGATGAGAGTTTCTTTCATAAATTGATGTTTTCTAAACTTGAATCTTCGAATAGTAATCGCCGAAACGTAATTTAAATTATATATTTTATTTATGAGTATACCTGAGTATTCAGAATATTCAACCATTATTAAATTCTATAAAATTATTCGAAAACTCAAGTTTAAAAAAGCAATTTGTGGAAGAAACCTCATCATTTCGTTTCTATTAGAGAGAAACAGAAATTCCGCTCGCTGCAATGCCGATATCTTAATAAATTTTAATTGTTTTTGACTGGAATTTTTATATAAGTTGAAGTTATAAAAGAAAAATTACGCTACGTCTCGCACATGTGCGGTAAAAAATTATTTACAACAAATATTAATATTTTCTCAATGTTCAAAGCATTTTCTTCAAATTTTAATACAATGATTCTCTAACATATTTTCGAGCACTCTGTACGTTCGTATAATTTGATTGAAACTCTGCATGTTATAAGCAAAAACCATGCGGAAAAATTTGGGATTTTTTTAAAGAAAACCTTTGTACCTTCCAGAGTATGCATGCTTATTTGTACGAAAATGCATATAAGCGATGAGCATATTAAAGCATAACCACTGACGAAGTTTGCAAATCATTATCAGCTTTCTGTGAAACCGGATGAGCTGAAATCTGTTTTCGCCTTCATCAATTTCTGTTCTGTCCTCTAAATACCCTCGTGAGCGAATCTTCAGGGTAAAATTTGAGTTCAGGACTAATCATCACATGGTCGATGTTCAAGTGCAGTTACTCTAGCATTTCGGGAGAAATTAAAGAAAAAATATGTAAATACGTAAATGTCCGGATACTTACTATCATATAGTGTATCTTCATTTTTTAATTTACATAATATGTTGTTGGATCTAATCTGTGTCTCATCATTTTATTGTCGGAATCAAATGCATTTAGTTACGAAAAAATCATCCGGTGGGTGTACGGTGAAAGCAGACCAAGAACAAAAATAATCCGGTGGGTGTACGGTGAAAGCAGACCAGGAACAAAAATCATCCGGTGGGTGTACGGTGAAAGAAGACCAAGAACAGAAATGATGCTTTGTTTAACGAATATTCTAGAACCTCGAAGCACTGGTATCACGAAAAAAACAGCACTTGCACAAATTTGCAACACAAGCAAACAGCAAATCACTGATAAGAACAGTAATGGAAAGGTAGGACACGGACAATAGCTGACCAACTCATAATGCGAAGAAGACTTCAAAAAAAATTATTTAATTTCTCGTTCGCTCGGTTTTTATCCCTTTCTTACAGGTTGTGACGTCACATAGAAATCTTTCGAAGATTCCCCGTAACTCCTTTCCTAGTAGAGATAGAACAAAAATTCAAGAATATTTGAGACCTTCATTTTGTCGCCAAGTTCAGGGGGCATAGACTTGACCTTCCCCGATAGATAGTAAGAACATCTCTAAATCTCTTTTCCCAACAGTAAGACTAATATGGCAGGAAAGCGATATTACAGTTTTGTAACAAATGTTTGGATGTAAAATGTGTCTCGTCATTTTATTGCTGGAATCAAATGCATCTTTTGTTTAAGAAATAAGAAAGTGAAATTGTGTCCAACGACGTGCGATTAGTTGTTAGTTGATGTTGACAGTTACCTGACTCCATTAGGGACGTTCATAAAAACAATGAACAGAACAGGTGCAAGGTTACTAAAAAAACCAGGCTTAAATATTTATATCAATTTGAAGTTTAAAATTATTTTTTAAAGGGAACTCTGAATATCAAATTATTCATAACATATTCAATTGAAATCAAACACAATGAGTACTCCCAGAGAACAAGCTAGTCGCTGAAGGCGACTAATAATGCATATAAACAGAACTGAAAATTTAAAGTAAACAACACTCGCAGGAAAAATATTAACTCATATCTAGAATTATTTGCACAATCTCCTAACAGTAAAGAACAAAATGAGATAGTTTTTATCCAAATGTGAAGTTTATTAACTATGATTTTTCTAATACAATATATATTCTTTTTACATAGAGATTAAGAATGCATTTTTGATGATCAATAAACAGAATTATATAGAAGAATGGCTGTGATTATTTAAAAGATCACTGAAACTTGCGTACGCGAAAGTCAGTAAGAATAAATAATCAAAATCACTGGCGATATAAACTTTACGAGTAATTTACTGTGAGTGTACCGTTTCTACGAGACATAAAACAAACTATAAAGCTCGCCTTGAAGTAGTTAAAGTACTTGTTTAGAGATTAAGTAAGATTTAACTTATCTTACTGACTTTTATGAAGGACCTTGCGAGTTCTATGCTATTAAAAATGCTGAAGTACTTCTAAGATGACGTTTTATTGCTTCAAGCAACTGCATTTTTTAAAAACGTACATTCTGGCCCGCAGCAGGGTTTAAATTGTGGAGATACAGTGCAGAATTAGTTGTTTCTTTGGTAAACATTTAATATCAGCTTCTTGTTAGGAAAATGAAATCAACATTTTATTCTACAAAATAAGAAGTTAAGACCATGTGTTTATTAGTGTGAATAATAGTCAGATTTTGAATACTTAATTTCTCAAGGTAATTTCGTATTTCAAAAAGAAAACATTTTTCTTGGTAATAAATAAGCATACATCTACATATACAACTCAATCATTGTATTTTTCAAAAAACAAAAAAAAAATCAAATTGGTAAAAAACAAATTCCAGGTAATCGTGTGCCAACAGACTTTTTGGTGGGTACATAAGTTGAGTATGATGTTGATTACCATGTTCTTCTCACATATAGCTAATAATTTTAAAAATCCATCATAAACTGAAATGCATTATTGAATGACGATTATAGAATTAAAATCTGACAACCAGCATAAAAAAATAGATAGAAATATTTCAAAAAACACGCTTTTATTAGTATATAAAAAAATGAAAAATACTTTTTAAATCAAAAATATGAACATCAATTACATTTAAACGAAATATGAATCATATTCATGGCTATTTAAATAGTTGTAATAATAATGCATGTGTTTATAGCAGTAATATAGAAGATAATGCATGAATATGAGATGAGGATTGTCAATAAAGTATTTGAGCAATAATTGAGTATTTTTTTGGTTTTCTTCTTTTTGACGTGAAAACATCTTTCCGCTCGTTGCAGTGACAGTCGGTCGAACTTTTTTGAGTGACAAAATACTGTCAGGTTTGAATAGCTAGTAACTACGAGGCTAATATTGCGAAAAGAATGGTTGACCTCATAATGGATAGATAATATTTATAAGAGTTTGTCGCATAGTATTTGATTTGCCTGTAACGTCATAGTACCAGTGTAGGCGCATGCGCGTGATTGTTATGAATTAGCTTTATGTAAGTTTATAAATAAGTGTAGCGTGGAAACACGTTTAGCTAGGAGGTTGATTCTGGTGTCATTTTAAAGAGTTAGAAGATTATTACTATGACCCAAATTGAGACAACAAAACTATTTATCAGAAGATAAGTAAAAATCTGTATTAAATTGAAAATTTCAAACTCCGCATGTTTTTTGATTATAACATGCAGACAATACGTAAAACATACTTGACAATGCGTAAAATAAACATCGTATTAAAATTTTAATTCAAAAATTTGAATATTACAGGAAATATGAGCATTTGTAGTAAATAATGTTTTACTGCGCATACGCGAAATGTAGTTATATATACTGTCAACAGATGGCGCCATCAAAAGCTACTCTAAATAAAACATAAGAAAGGCGCAGTTCGGGTCCGCACCGTAGATTTTTCGTGAAAACGCCTGGATAAAATCATAGAACAAGTGTTTCGTATTAATATGTAATTTAATTATCAATCTCTTTAATACAATATTTACACAGAATAGTATAATGGTTACAGAACAGATAAATCACAAGCTACCATAGACCCTTGCTACATGATTCTGTAATCATGATACTACTCTGTGTAAATATGTATTAAAGAGATTGATCCGATTTTATCCCGACATTTCACGAAAAATCTACGGCGCGGACCCGAACTGCGTCTTTCTTATTTTCAAATCTGGAATACTTCTGGGTCACATGGGCTTCCAATAAAATTCTCTTTGGTTAATTTTTCTTGACTTTTGTCGGAATCCCATACAGAAAAGCACTCACGTTGTTATATTTTAGAATCCCCGCAGATGAGTGACACCTTGATAAAGTTCATTTGGTGGATTCTTTTAACTTCTTCAACCTTGTTCAATTTTAATTTTTAAAGAATTTCATTGTGTTAGGTGATTTATTGTATTTTCCTTGTTATCTTGGTTGCTTGCAGCTTTGTTAGCTCTCTCCAGATGCTTTGTTTGTTTCTTTTTTCAATATTTTTCTCATTGTTTTTTGTTTTTACCTTAAATGCCATATTTTTTATTTGTTTATGAGGATCGTCAACATTCTTGGCGACATTACTGAGTTTGTCAAATGACAGATATTTCTGCTGTAGTAACTTCTAGTTTAAATTACACAGGATGTCCGGTATAAGGGTTCCTATAGTAATAGCTTAAAATTACAGAACTTCTCATTAGAATATAAAAATATTTATTTATACAAAAAAGAACGTCTTAATAAGTTTTTTTGCACCTTTGTATCAAAACAAATGTCTAATATTATAGGGCGATTTGCCGAATGCATGTGATGGAAAATTAATTTTAATAAAAAACAAGCAGTAAAATTTGTTTTAGTTTATTTATCTTCAGAACAGTGTAATTAACTTTTTTACGAAATATACTTTATGACATGATCCAGTTCCAATTTCCGAGGACTACTAGTGTTGATAAACTGCTTTCTGAGCTATTCCCATAGTTCAAGATAATAATTCCAATGGTTTAAACAATCTAGACAACATTTGGACAGCAAAAACAACAACAACAAAAAATCCCCTAACTTCATTTTTAAACTATTTACTACTAAATTTGGCCAAAGATCTAAAGATCAAATCTAAACACCGGTTCTCCAATTGTAACCATGTAGCTCTTTTTCTTAAAAATGATGTCATATACCCTATCTAATGATGTCATTACCCTATCTTTACAGCATAATTTGCCTATTTTACGGTCCAAATATTTAATAAAAATGAAATTATTAAATCGGTACAATCTAGGCGCCTGTCCAAATTCGACGCCTCTCCCCTATTATTAAAAAATATTTTCCTGCAAAAAATTAAATTTTAAAGGAGATTATGTTGCACAGAGACAAAATGTGGTTGTTGTAGCTGTGAAGCTATTTATATCCACACACACTAGAGAGTAACAGTCATTTGATTTTTATATCCCGGACAAACATTTCTCATTACAATTCAAATCCCACTTAAGCATATTAGAAATCGTATTTCTTGTTTTCGGAAATGACAAAAAAGGCAATTAATTAGAATTGGTTGCGTAACTCCATGGGGGAATGATGACATTTATTATAAAATTAAATGAGATGCATGCATAAATTCTATAATCCTACATCAATGCATTGCATATGAATATTTTTTATTACTTTATTTACTGTATTATACTATGTAAAAATAATTTACTAATTCTTATTTGCAAACTATAAATTCTTATTTGTGTAATATAAAGTACCAGTAGTTCAAATCGTGAAAAAAATCATAGCATATCTATCCTCTACTTTTCACTAATGTAATTTTGTGAACACCACCTACAAAAATTAATTTCTAAAATGAAGAAATTCAAGAAATCAGATTTATTTATTTTCTCTAATTTTTTGTTGACTTCACTATACCTCATCTAAAGAAAGGACATGTTTGAATTTTATAATAATAATTGCATTTATATTTATTTGAAGAAGCTGCTTTTAAATCTACTATCATTACTAAAAGGCCTTACACTGATGCTTAGAGCAATTATTAAATCAACTATTATAAAATATCCTTTAAATCACTTAGTGAACAACTGCGAGAAATTTGTATGTGTTTACCCATTTAAATAAATCTACATCGCCTGTACCTGTGCAGTATCACATCGTGCAAATGGAAAGTTATAAATACTTGTGTAAGGGATTGTCCAGATAACGCCGTAGAAAATATCCGGGAGAAAATCCGGTTTTCCATTTCGGGAGGCAGAGGGGTGACTGAGTCAATAAACGGAGCTTGGATGGAAATCCGGAGGGTATTCGGGAAACTGCCTTGTGCGATTTCCTTATCTAATGGCACAAGGAAAAGTAAATTCTTCGAGATTAAGGATGAAACGAAGTTGGTAGAAGCTTTGTGTGCAGACTCGAAAGCCAGAAACTGATGCAGTATCTCACGAGCACATCAACAGATTCATTTACCGTGAACTGTAATAGAAGAGATTTTTAAAGGAAGCAGCGAAACGGTGTTTCTGTCTGCGTAATGTATAAAAATATATTTAAATCTGAAAACGAATGGAATAAATAGGAATGGTGATGTTCGAACCTGTAAATGCCAATGCTTAGGAAAGTGAAATTTTTAAAAATCTTCTTTGAACATTTATGACAGAACGAAGTTCATAGGATATAACAGGAAGTCAGAACCGATTGTTCACACAATATCATTTTCATTGTTATATTTTGAAAAACCATAAGATGAACTCTGCTTTATATTTTAGCATAATTTTCTACCTACTGAATAAAGAGGAAAATGAAATAGTTGATGATACCGTAGAAGTTTGAATCGTAAATAAGTATCAAAGTAGAATGCTTACTTTAGAGCTCATCTACGTAAAATAGATTAATTTTTTGCATAAATTTAAAGCATAAAATGTTTTTAAGTTGTTTTAATTCTCTATTTAGGATCAGGTGAGATAACTAGGAACAAGGCGTAGTATCGAAAGGTGACTCCAGTACGCACTGGTGAGGCCTTAGTGAACTGGAAAGCATGTGTTTAGGATAAGATGGGATAACTTTGAACAAGGCTTAGTTTTGAAAGGTGACTTCAGTGCGCACTGGTGAGTCTTTAGCGAACTGGAAAGCATGTGTTTAGGATCAGGTGGGATAACTAGGAACAAGGCGTAGTTTCGAAAGGTGACTCCAGTGCGTTTTGGTGAGGCCTTAGCGAACCGGAAAGAGCATGTGCTTTGGTTAAGACACTCTAGAGGAAGGGGGACCCCCCACTTTACTGCTTTTTGCAGTGTTATCTGATAGCGTTTGTTAACTTCAATTGCAACTTAGTTCAGAAAAAGTTAAAGCAAAACTTTGGTAAGTTTCATTGTTCGTCCTCTACACCGGTTATATGCAAAATAGGTTGATAAGTAAGAAAGTTGTTGGATCTGCAGGATACAGCGGTTAATAGGAAACTTTAATTTTCGTTTTTGGATATTCTCGTGATAAATAGGTTAGTGTTCTCAATTACTCCTGACAATTTTCATCACGGGATTGTGGGGGAAAGATTTTAATGTAACTAAACCTAAATTTTTATGCATTTGGAATAATTTACTGTACACTACCGGCCAAAACAAAAAAAAAGTTGCCATGTGAAATAAATATGCAAATACATAAGAGCCCATGATTGGCTCGGTAGTGCAGCGATTGAAAAGGTGACACTGCTAATTTATCCTTTGAATGTGCTAAAGCACTGTACAATTAATAATTTATATAACAAGTATGTGTGAAATTGTTCAACGTGGTGGTGGGAAAGACGTTTGAGATTTTAAGAAGGGTTAAATTATTGGCTTGCATCAATAAAAGAAAACGACTAAAGACATCACTGAAATTGGTTTGAGAAGTATCCAGCGCATTATTAAAACCGGGAAGGAAAGTGGTGAACCGTCAACATCTCGGAATAAATGTGGTCGGAAAAAGCTCTTTAAGTTCTCAAGACCGAAGATCTATGAAGCGAGTGGTGAAGAAAAATCGAAAAAATCAACTCTTGAACTCACGGCAATATTTAACACGGGACATAGGGGCATATCAACGCGCACAATGCGACGAGAATTTAAAGGAAGGGAACTGAACAGATGTAGACCCCCAAGAAAATCATTTGTTTTGGCAATTTACAATGAAAAACGACTCCAGTTTGCTTAATGAATAAAGATTGGACTGTTGGGTATTGGGTAAATGACATGTGGTCTAATGAGTCAAGATTCAGCCTATTCCTGGACGGTAGATGCATTAGGGTTTGGTGGGAACCTCACGAAGATGCAGCTCAATGAAGACAGTATTATGATCTGGGGTTTTTCAATGGGTCTGGGATCAGAAACATTATGCGACATTAGAATGAATTCGGAGCATTACTTGAACGTGCTTAATGACCAAGTCATCTTATAAATGGATTTTTCTTCCCCGATGGAAATGGCATATTCCAGGACGATAATGCTAAGATCCACAGAGCACTAATTATTCAGAATTGGTTCAGGGAACACGAGGACTCATTTTGCCACATGAATTGGCCACCACAAAGCCAGGATTTTAATCCAATCGAAAATCTTTGGGATATACTAGAACACCGGTTAAACCTCTGACAACGAAGGGTTCTCAAAATCTGACTACAGTTGTAAACGGAAGTTTGTTTACTAATGAATCAGTGAAATGGAATCGTCCACCCCGTTTCCTCCTCACTACGGGTGGCGGAAGTTGCGAATGTCAGGACATTTCATCTCTTATCTCTCCCCCAAGTGGTCCCTAAATGACCACTTTCCAAACTGCCTTCTCCCCCTTCCTTTCGTAACTGAAATCGGCCCAAATCCACCCCACTAGTGTAGACGTTGCATGGCCGGTTACGGCCGACTTAGGAGTCAGCGAGTTAAAGGGTGGTTCGTTTCTTCCATCGTCAGTTCAGTGTCTCGGTGACAAACTGCTCCAAATCAGGACGACGATAAGCGCTGAAACCACACAGAATCTTATTGAAACAATTCCACATCGAATGCGCGTTGTAATCCGAGCCAAAAGTGGTCTAACCAAATATTTAGGTAAGCGACTTTTTTTTTGGCCAGGTGGTCTATGATAGGAAGTTACTTTAAATCTAAAAACGTGGTAGCGTTCCGTCCCGCCAATATTATTTATTCTTAAATGTTATTAACAAGTGACATCTAAAATGTATACCATGAAATCTACAAACTACTATTCATCTTTATATTTCTTTCTCAATTAAAGAACGCTTTCTTTATGCCATCGTGGCGCGGATTCTTTTCGTTACTATTAA
>BGPR01007523.1:40212-51724 GCA_013235015.1 Araneus ventricosus
AGCGCTTTCTTTATGCCATCGTGGCGCGGATTCTTTTCGTTACTATTTCAAAAGATTTACTTTTGCATTTCTTGAGCAAAATATTTTTCATTTGACTAAAACTTTGCTTACGAGTAACTGTCCTGATAGCAAAAAATTAGATTCCTTTTGTACTTTCCCATATGTAAACAAAAAAGCTTTATTTAAATTCAATAACTCTGGCGTGGTGGCGCAAGTTTCTCAATGAATCAACGAAACGGCGTGAAACTGACTTCGTTCTCAAAAGGAAAAATCTTCATATAAAGTTTTGGTAAAATAATTTTTTTCAATAAAAAGAAATTAACTACTAAAATTCCCCATTTTTTTCTGGAAATATTTTTAGGAGGGGAAAAATGTTAATTGAAACGCAGAGAAAATTAATATAATCGGTTAACTAATAAAATATGCTCATGCATATGAGCAACAAGTTCGGTTGTACTGTTGTTAATTAAAAACCAGTGAATTATAATAAGTGGAATAATGGCAGTGGATGTAGTTATGCTTCGGTTATTTAGAATCAGGCGTAAACTAAGAGAATAATTAAGAAGGAAAAAATGTTTTACCAGGAAAATTTGATAAACAGAATGAGGAATTCTTATTGTATACTCAAATTTAGCGAAGATATAATTAATGTAAGCAAAAAGAAGAAAAAAACAGACTTTTGATCTTTTTCAATTATACGTTACCATTTTTTTAAAAAAAATCCGAGTCCAGATAATTAGATTCACATAAGCAATTCCAATTTTATCAAACCGAGTTCCGTGAATGCTAATAATAATAATACTGAATATTAATTGCATAAGTAACTTTTAACCAGACACAACAAACATTCGTTCGCAAATATATTTTTTTACCTCTAAAGCAACTGTTTTTACTAAGTCTTATATTAAACTAATAATATTACTGATTCATGTCATACTGTAATCTTAATAATTAAGAAAACCAATTTGAATGAAGTAATCAGCGTTTTAATTAAAAGAAAGGCTAATGTATATTTGGCAATGCATGAGTAAAATACATAAAATTAACGTAGTTAACAAAGAAAATCGATGCATCCGGTCATAGTATATGAGATACATGTACTGTACAACACACTCAGGAAAAGAGCGAAATATCTGTCTTATTCAAATATTTCATACTTCCCCAAGGTAATATGTAGTATACCTAGGTGTTAAATTGGAAGGCAAACACCTCTTCGAAAAAGAGTGAAAAAATGATTCAATTGAAAAAACATTTTATTAGGTAAGAACTGGAAAATGGAAGATGCGATTTTTTTTACTTTAGTATAGAAAAAGATCGGCTCTGAATTACCTGTCTCTAAAAAGTAGACTGGAATAGCATTTTGAATTGTGCCTCATTGCCCCATCTATGCTGACAATTAACTTCACAAATGCGCCTCACGGACTTTGTCGACGAGGTGTATTTGTAAGGTTATTGTCAGCAAAGCTAATCACCTTATAATATACGTTCCCAGTGACTAGGGAATGTATGTGAAACAATAAAAAATATATTTCATATTTTGCTTGGTAATTTAAAGAATGGATGAAAATCGTACACATATACAAAGTATTGACGTGAAAATGTCTTTCCGCTCGTTACAGTGACAGTCGGTCGAACTTTCAGGTGTGACAAAATACCGTCAGATTTGAATCGCTAATAAATACGAGACTAATAATGCAAAAAGAATGGTTGACCTCACAACGGATATATCATATCTTTAAAAGTTTTCGTATAGTATTTGTTTGCATGTGTCGTCATAGTACCAGTGTAGGCGCATGCGCGTGATTGTTATGAATTAGCTTTATGTAAGGTTATAAATAAGTGTAGCGTGGAAACGCGTTTAGCTAGGCGGTTGATTCTGGTGTCATTTTAAAGATCTTGAGGAGTATTACTAGGACCCAAAGTGAGACAATGAAAATATTTATCAGAATTTAAGTAAAAATCGGTATTAAATTGAAGATTTCAAACTCCGCATGTTTTGATTATAACATACAGAATTTTTTTTCGAATTGTACGAAACTTACAGAATACTGGACAATACGTAAAAGAAACATTACATTAAAATTTGAATTAAAAAATTTGAATATTGCGGGAAATATGAGCATTTGTAGTAAATAATGTTTTACTGCGCATAAGCGAAATGTAGTTCTATATACTGTCAACAGATGGCGCCATCAAAAGCTACTCTAAATAAAACATAAGAAAAACGCATTTCGGGTCCGCGCCGTAGATTTTTCGTGAAAATGGCGGGATAAAATCATAGGACAAGTGTTTCGTAATAATATGTAATTTAATTATCAATATCTTTAATACAATATTTACACAGAGTAGTATAATGGTTACAGAATAGATAAATCACAAGCTACCACAGACCCTTGCGACATGCGATAAACTTTTGTTTTATCTATTTATCTGTAACCATTACACTCCTCTGTGTAAGTACTGTATTAAAGAAATTGATAATTAAATTACATATTAATACGAATCACTTGTTTTATGATTTTATCTCGAAGTTTTCACGAAAAATCTACTGCACGGACCCAAACTGCGCCTTTCTCATGTTTTTATGAATTGATTAAAAGGCCTCACTTCTTTTGGAAACACATATTGTAAAAAGGTTGAATCTTGTTTAATTTGATTAACGACCCATTTTGAGGTTACTAGTTTATTTTCATCTTTTTGGACTTCGTAATTTTGAATCGCTATAAGAAGACGAGAAGGATATTTAGGCTGAATCTAAAACAGGAGAATAATGAATATGTTTCAGAAGAGCTGATTTCGGGAAGACAGTTTTCACTTGGATTGCATTAACTTTAGATACGTCATACTATCTAAATAACGACGTTACGGCAACTTTATGGAATATATACATGGATTTTAGTTCCTGAAGGAGATTGGATAAGTTAATAATGATTGAACAGGTGAATTGTTAGATGAAATGAATGGTGATGTTAGTCATGAGATGTTAGGAGAATGAAATGATCAATTGAAATTTAAGTGAAATGAAATGTTATGAATGATTAAATGCATGATTGTTTAACAAAAAGTTAGGAAATATCGGACAGAGAAGAATAGAAAAAACAGAATAAAATTCGGAAAGGAATTTAAGATTCTATTTTTTTGGGGGTTGGAAAGAAGTAGATTTCAGTGTCAAGAAAGTTGACGATTGGTCGATGAAAAGAAAGAAGAGAGACTTTCAAAGCAAATTCTATAGTCCCTGATTCATCACTGTTAACTGTCCAACATACGTCTTTACTAAAATTTATCTCTTAAACCAGCAGAAGTTTATGAGAGAGAATTGTAAACTGGTAAAATACAAAGTGCAATTTCTCAACAAAGAGTAATTACAGTCAATAACGAACATTGCTTTAATAATGGACAAGATAAAACTTGAATTGACACATTATTTTAAATATTTCCTTCACTTGGAAGAGTGAAATCTAATGATCAGTCCAGATGTAATGACGAGATTCCAAGAAATTTTGATGAATTCAGTGTCACATTATTTTAGATATTTCCAAACCGCTCTTTTTGTTGGTAGGAAATTTTCGAAAGGTATAAAGTCTGGTTAACTTATTTTAACTGCTACTAAAGATATCACACACAGTGTCAAGGATTTTGATTGAATATCTAAAAAGGACAAAACAACAATAATATAAGCAATTTATTTGGTACGCGCAAGTGGAGCATCATCCAGGAAAAAATTGCGAAGTACAAAGATTTAAATATGAATTAAGGGAAGTTTTAATTGTGAAAAAGGTAAAAATACAATAATATTATAAAACAACGAATGAGAAAGAAAGAGGAGGAATAAGAATCTTCAATCGAATTAGACTTTAAAGTCGTTTTTCCTCTACAGAAAACCTATTCTATTTTTGAATCTGCATGGATGAAGGCCTCTGATGACATCATTCACCAGATTCTTCCTCCTCATTCTTTTTCATTCGTTCTTTGTTAATATTATTGTATTTTTACCTCTTTCGCTATTAAAACTTCCATTAATTCAAGGATTTTGAAATTTTTAATTAAATATTTGCGCTATACATTTGAAAAGCTGCAATACTCACATCTATTTTTTTAAATAACAAGAAAAATACCGAGATAAACGATTTAACATGCTGGCCTAAAATGTGAAAACGTGTCCATATTTTGAAATAATTATATCTGAACTTTACTAAAACATCTTATCATTTATGACAAAGCCGTATTCTTTGATACTCCAAAGCGCATGCTTCGTGCCATCTGTCTTGGGATGATATAGCCTTAAAAATCAACGCTGTGTTTAAAGTAAAATGAATTACTTTGAACACTTCTTTCAAGTTGATGTAAAGGATGATTTAGAATCCCAGAGAAAATTTGAAAATCAATAATTTGCAAAAGTGCATTCTTTTGATAGAAGCCGTTTTCACAGAAAGAAAGGAAGTGACACCAGAATGTTAAAACTTTTGTTGTTGATGTCCTGTCATATCATCAGAAAGAATGGTTAATCCCATGAAAAGTGTGGGTTGTCGACAGACAGATGAATGGAGGACAACAAACTGAATGTTTGCAATCGAGCAATCTAGTTACTGAAATTGTAAACTAGTTATCAATCAATTCTAGTTTTGTGACAAAAATTTTAAAAAAATGCTTCATTTCTATTCTTTCTGAACATCCTTTCTGAAAAATGGCGTATTTCAATGGCGTATTGGCGTATCATTCGTTTGTAAATTATTGATTTTAAAATTTACTCCTGAGTCACCCTGTATCTTCTACCTCGTATAGTTTTCGTTTCATCTAGCTCACTTTACCAAATATTGTTTGCAATAATCAAGCAGCTGAAAAAAGGTTTAGGAAAAATATTTAAAAAAATCTCAAACGTCTTACTCCCACGACACTGAAAGTTTCAGTTTTATTTTTCTCTCGAAATTGTTTTTAAAAAAATTCTTTTTAAGTTCATAGCTGCAGAACATTTGAAAAAGAGTTATATCTTTAGGATATCGGAATCCAATTCCACAATTTCCGATAAGCTGCATCTCTTTGAGAAGATTTCCAAGTATTTTTTGATTGTAAATTTTTATCTTTTTGAATAAGCGTGGACTTATTTATGAATATATTTACTGTTAAACTCTTTAGCATTTATTCGAGTAGCTTTTACAAATAAAAGTGAGTTACCATCAAAGAGAAATATAAGTAAAGGGAAAAATACTTTGAGAATGATACGATGTGGCGTTCAATGAAAATTAATTTAAAGAGTGCATTTTTGAAATTTAAATGCACTGCCAAAATGAATAATAAATCAGTAAAACTGGATAAGTTTACAGATAACTTAATTCAATTTTCTTTATTAATTTTTTACTTTAATATAGAAAGACTTTGATAACAGGATTATTTATGAATATGCTACTCTAAATATTCTAATAAAATTTTTCGTTGTAAAATGATCATGCCTAATGAAAAATAAACACTTATTTTAAAATATGGATTCAAATATATAGTAAAAATATCAATCAGAGATTGATTTAAATATAAAAAAGTTTTTTCTCAATTCGACATCTCTTTGACGATGAAGAGATGTCGAATTTTCTGATGTTTTTATAGCGTTGTTAAGAAAGAACTAATATTGCTTACAATATATATTTTTACCGGTAGTGAATTACAAAAAAAATCGATATTTTTGCATAGGAAACTCTTTTTATTGTACAGTCTACCTTAAAATTCTTATGCTTTTCATACTTTTTAAAATATAAAAGTATTTGTAAGGCAGTTATACGGAAGTTTATTTTTTTCTGTTGCTCTTTATTTGTGCTTCATAAATTTTTAATGTATGGTGGAAAATAATTTTCAGAGAACCATGCGTTGATAAGACTATCTCTATTTTTATTCTCATGTAATACAGGAGAAAGTACGAATTTGGATAGGCGCAACGCCTAAAATGAACCAGTATTATAACTTCAATTCTGTTAAATATTTGGGATGCAAAATTGATAAATTATTCTGTAACTATGTGAATAAGATGCATGAAATCATTTTCAAGAGAAAGCTCTATGTGGTTAAGTAAGAGAACAAACATTTACAATTAGTTATCATCAATTAAATATGTTAATTACTGACTAATAGCCCGTAAACTGTTTATAGGTAAGAAGCAAAATATTTTATTATTATATACTCAGATAAAAAAATTTGCTTGGTTGCATTTACTATAATAATTTCATTGAATTAGTTTAAAGAGAGGATTATGGGAATTTTTTTCCCTTTGTCTAAAAGTTGCTTAGATTGGATCAAAGACCAGTGCCTAATCCAGGAGGGTGGCTATCGAGCTGCAGCCCCCCCAGAGCTAGACCAGAATTTTTTATTTTATTTAAAATCACTACAGCTGATTTTTCTTAATCTCCCTTTAAAAAAAGGGAAAACATTTCTTCCTGGTTTTTGATAGGCTCGAAAGTTTTCCCACTTTTGTAGTCATTCCACTCGTATTTGCAGCCATGACACGGTCAAAAACATGTTTTTGCTAGTTATTTATTGTGTTTTTGTTAAATTATCGAAAGTATTGTAGTGTTCTTTATGATTCTTATTTTCAGGTGAGTAAAGTCTGTAAGGTTAAAGTGTTTTGGTTTACATAAGCCATAAGATTTGACATTCGTCACAATGATACAAAATTTTCATACCTCAGCCCCTCCAGACCCAAATCCTGGATTCGCCACTGCCAAAGACAGTTGCCTAAATTGAACTGTTTAAATCAATGAGGCTATTATCTTGAACAGGAGGGATAGCCTATAAAGCAGTTATAATCACCAGTAGTCCTCATAAATTAGAAGTAGAACTGGAAAAAGCATAAAAAAACTATAAAAGATCATTAAAGACATCAAACATTGGTTCAAAAAGAACAAAATCTAAGTTTACGTCGTTTTCTATCATATGTAAAGAAACATAGAAAGAAGGAGAAATAATACAGTGCATAAAATGTCGTACTTGAGTTCATAAATTATGTGCTGTTGCGAGTTCGAGAATAAAAAAAAACTATAAAAGATCAATAAAGACATCAAACATTGGTTCAAAAAAAACAACATCTAAGTTTACGTCGTTTTCTATTATATGTAAAGAAACATAGAAAGAAGGAGAAATAATACAGTGCATTAAATGCCGTACTTGGATTCATAAATTATATGCTGTTGTGAGTTCGAGAATCAAAAATTATTTTTGCATTATTTGTGCTTAAATTGGTGATCCAATTTGAGAAACCAGTGGTCCACCCTGAACAACCAGTTTCCGATTGGACAGATACCAAAATTTTTTAATCTGCTTTATTCCCTAGTTTAGGGGAAATGAACTACAAAAAGTTCTAATACTTGCTTTTAATTCAATTTACTTCTCTATCACTGCACATTAAAAAAATTGCCCAGATGATCCAAATTCGGAAATCTTCCCCTATTGAGGAAACCGATGTAAAGTTTTACACCAGGTGTTTCATTTTTCGTAAATTTTTGATAAAAGGAATCTTGAGTTGAACACAGTAAGTGTATAATATTGATCTTTTTTATTCACATGCTTATCCTTTCATTTTTTTAGAGGAACAATTTATTTTGCACGTTTTTCAAAACTGCAAAGTTTTTTTCCACAGTTAATATAAAAATTGCATTAAAGTTTCTTATATATGGAAATTAATTCTCGAATCTATTGCTATAGGATTTCGTTGCTAAAATTGATCTGATAATTGATGAAGTTAATTTCTGAGTCCTGAAGCTTTTGGTTCAACATCCGTTTTAATTGAGTATAATTTTGTTGCAAAAAAAAATCCCATTATATTTTGACACGAGATGATAATTAGGGGGTAATTTTATTTAAAATCACATGATAATTAAACAAATTAGCGAATAATGGCGGTAAACTCATTTTGAGGAGTTCTGCAATATAAGGTTCCAAGTAAATTTTCGTAATTTAGTTTGTATGGTAGGTACATATACTTCAAAGGCTTGATTGATGCAGTTAAAATAATCTGAATTATCTGCAGTGCTAATTATTTAATAGAGCTACATCAACTTCTAACATTTCTGTAATTATCTGAAAAACTTCGCCTTTTTAACATATTTCCTCCTTTTTCATACTAACATCTTGGCAC
The DNA here is from genome assembly GCA_013235015.1 of Araneus ventricosus. Taxonomy (NCBI): domain Eukaryota; kingdom Metazoa; phylum Arthropoda; class Arachnida; order Araneae; family Araneidae; genus Araneus; species Araneus ventricosus. The sequence goes on from BGPR01007523.1 coordinate 48,329, forward strand.
TTTGAAGCAAATAGTGTTAGATGATTTGTTCATCTTTTTATTTCAGAATTTGATAATTAAAACAAATGATTTTCCCACTGAACTTCCATTTAAAGTAGAAAATAAGGTAAACAAGTATTTGAACTGTAACCTAAAACTGTGAGCTAGATGTTTACAAATAAGGATTTGATTTTTCCCCCCTTCCGTGGTATTGCAAAATATGCAGATCATTCAGTGGTGGATTACAGATCGGAAATAGTGTGATAATTTTCTCACATTCTCTTCATTCCCCTTAACAATGGTGATTTTTTTGAATTGCACATTATTTTTAAATATTTTCGTTTACATTTCCACTAAGGGGTAATTTATGGTATATTTAATTTTGGATTTATTTTTCGATGTGAATCTGTTATTAAGATTAACATAACCTTTATTTTTAAAATTGATTATCATCTGACATTGAAAATTGAAAATTCTGAGCAAACTAAAAGTAAGGCACACGCTGTTTTGAAGGTGTGTATTTCAGAACAAGAGAATTGCCTCTTTGCGACACTTATCGACCCTGAGTGGCTGATTGTAGATTCTTGTTAGAAACATTTCCTCAGAAAAATAAGGGGATTGATTGCAAAACAGCATTTTTTCAAAACATAATCTTTGATAAAAGTTTTGAGAACGGCATTATTTTTGAACAAAGGATACATAAATTCACATCTTTGTAAATCTCTAATTTATTTAATTTTGTCTAATTTAGAACCACTTAATTTCCATTACTTTATTGTCACTAATAATTATCTAAAGCATTCTCCACAAGGATAATTCAATATAACGAGTCATGCTAGTGACTAAATCTGTTTGGGAATCTGTTTTTCACGTTTGTGATATGGTTCGGGTTGAATTAATGACCTTCCTAAAAGATCAAAGACTGAGATCCTATTTCTATAAACTTTCATAATTAATAATAGGACTATTTCATTAGCATAATCTGATTTTTTAAAAAAATCTCATTTTGGACATTTCTGCGATTTCCAGTACCTAATTATTTCCAACACATAAAATGCTAAAATAAGTTTCAGCATTTTTCGCAAGACCTATATCTATAAATGGTCTAAACTTAAATAATGTAACAATGACCATTAATAATACGATATGATCTTCCTTAGATCAATTGAGGTTAAAATTATGTTACATATTTCAGCTGTGAAATAATCCCATCAGGATAAGTCCGTTCTACAAATAAATAAACTTTTCATTTTCATTCTCGCAGCTTTTATTTCGTAACATCAAAAATATGTATTAAATGCATGGTGCTCCCATTAAATCTATAAGGATTTTATATTTTAAAAAACTTATGATTAATATGCTATGCATGAAATTTTTTAAAACAAACTGTGAAGAATATTTTACAATCAATGGTTCATAAATAATGGGGATTTTTTTGTCTCTCTCTAGGCGAAGTTTGATCGATTGGAAGCTCAGTGGACATTGTTTTCACGCGTCATTGCCTTCAAAGTAACCTTTCCTGGAAAATCCCCAACTGCCCTGAAGCTAAGAGTCGGTTTCTTACTCCAAATCCGAAGTTGCAGACGAGGATTTGGTCTACTCCGCTGTCTTCATCCCAAAACACATAGCCAGAAGTCAAGAAAGAATGAAAGGAATAGGGTACTTTTTTCAGTGTCATTTCTTCTTTGATATTTATGTTCGGAGCGTTGTAGGTTGATTTATTTCAAAATCTGTTGCTCAAGTTTTATTTAGATGTCTTATTGAAACATATATATGTAGAACTTAGGTCTATTATTTGGATCATGAGACAGATATAAAAAATATATAGTAAAATGAGAAGGTTACATAAAGATTTATTTCTGCAATTTTTAAATAGGATTTGCTATAGTTAATAATTAATAGTTTGTTTGTATAATAGTATGTTTATTTTAATTTAGAAGACTTGGTATGTATACTGGGTTAATTTTTCCTCTATTTTTTATTCTCATCTTGAAATAATTTTTGGACATATTCCTTTTTTCTATTGTCCAACAATTGGCTTCGTGGAGGGTTGGCGCCAGGAATCTAGATTAACACGACGAACTAGTCCCCAGGATAGTTAGCCACTTTGATTGTTGGAATTTCAAATAAGGATTGTTTTTTTCAAGTTTGGTTAATTATTAGTGCTAATAGTTTTATGTCAACTATTCTTTCGTATCTTGAGTGTATGATTATCGATAGGGTAATTTAATTTAATCATAATAATTATGTATATTGCAAATATAGTGCATACTTGTCTAAATTACTAAATTAATATTTGATGTTTTTATTTACTATATATGTATATATTTTGTTATTTTCCTTGTGAACATAATGATATGACATTTTTATCTAAATTAGTTTATATATATATACTTCAAAAATAGATATTTATGACAAAAGAAACGAGTTTAAATTCATTGTCAATAGATATTTTTGGAACTGAAATATCTCTCCTAAAATCTACAAAAACACTATCATTAATCAACTCATAAGAATTAACAAAAGTTGCAGCGATAAAAATTCAATCAAGAAACAAATTCAGCACCTTATAAATAACCTTAATAGTAATGAAATTCCTACCTCCTTCTACGAACCTTTAATTAATGGCTTTAAGATGTAAGTAAAGGATTACATATTAGAGCTATGCTGGCGCAGTTCTAATACTGTGGTAGGGTCTCTCAAGCCAGACAGGTCTAATGTGATTACCTCGAAAACGCATCTTTCAGTCGTTTATTAATGGATTTCAAATTCAAATATTATTTAACTCTTACCGTTTCCACCTTAATTTTTAAATACACTCTTTTCCTTTTTTATCATCATACCTTAATTTTTAAATACACCTTAATTTTTAAATACACTCCTTTCCTTTTTTATCATCATTCCTTAATTTTTAAATACACCTTAATTTTTAAATACACTTTTCCTTTTTGTCATCATATCTTTAATCTTCATCGTTTTCTCAATGTAGATCGCTTTCATCTTTGTTTCCATCGGTTTCTTAATCTTCATCGAAACTCCCCCAACCTTATAAGTTTGGCGCAAAAGAAAGTAACTTGATATTTCGTAAACATCCGGACCCTACATGACGCGTTAGGTTCATTCCTTTGTGACGTCTCCCGTTGGCTGCATCTCTCAGTTTTAGATTCGTAAAATTACTTCTAATATTTGGTTTTTCATTCGAATTCTTGGTTTACCATAATGTTCGGGGTAAAGGACAGTGTTTTTAGCTTTATGCCAGCACTGTTCGCAGAAAACATTATGATTTCACTAATTTTTTAGCGGTTCGTATAGATTTTACTTACCCTGATGAGCATCTATACCCTTTTACCGATTAACTACAGTCTCTCCATTTTATTTCAACATTTATTGATTTTCATGACATTGATATATATATAT
>BGPR01007523.1:51749-70520 GCA_013235015.1 Araneus ventricosus
AAGCATGTATTGCCATTTGATAATCAAAACAAATGATCTTTCCACTGAACTTCCGTTTAAAGTAGTAAGGTAAATGCGGTAATAAGGTGTCTGTAAATCAAAACTGTGAGCTTGGGATACATAAATAAGGATTTGATTTTTTTTGTCTCTTTCCGTGGTATTTAAAATATGCAGATTATTCAATGGTGGATTATAGATTAAAAATAGTGTGATAATTCTTTCACATTCTTTTCTATTTTTTCCCCTAATAATGGTGATTTTTTGAATTGTAATATTTATTTTTTTAAGTATTTTCTTTTATATTTCCACCTTATGTAATTTATGGGTATTTAATTTGGATTTATTTTTGAAGGGAATCTTGCTATTAAGATTAAAATAAGCTTTTTAAAAAAAATTAATTAATCTGACATTGAAAATTGAAAATTCCTCTGAGCAACTATATGCAAAAAAATACACTGTTTTGAAGGTGTGTATTTTGAAAACAAGAGAATTGCCTCTTTGCAACACTTATCAACCCTGAGGGCTGATTGCAGATTCTGTTAGAAACATTTCAGAAAATAAGGGTTGATCATAAAAACAGCACTTTCAAACATAATCTTTGATAAAAAGTTTTAGAACGGCATTATTTTTTTTAAATAAAGGATACATAAATTCACATCTTTAAATCTCTAATTTATTTAATTTGTCTAATTTAGAACCACTTACTTCCATTATTTTATTGTCACTAATAATTATCTAAAGCATTCTCCACAAGTGGATAATTAATGAACGAGTCATTCTAGTGACCAAATCTGTTTGGGAAACTACTACCTTGTGATATGGTTCTGGTTGAACTAATGACCTTCCAGAAGATCAAAGACTGAGATCCTATTTCTATAAACTTTCATAATATTAACAGGACTATTTTATTAGCATAATCTGATTTTTTAAAATCTCATTTGGATACTTCGCGATTTCCAGTACTCCAATTATTTTACCACATAAATGCTAAAATAAGTTTCAGCATTTTCAAAAGACCTATCTATAAAATGGTCTAAACTTAAATAATGTAACAATGAATATTAATACGATATGATCTTCTTAGACAATTGAGGTCAAAATTATGTTGCTATTTCTGAAGCAGAAATAATCCCATCAGCTAAGCTGCCCTGGGTAAATAAATAAACTTTCTACTTTCATTCTCGCAGCTTTTATTTCGTAACATCAGTAAATATGTTTTAAAATGCATGGTGCTCCCATTAATCTGTAAGGATTTTATATCTTTTAAAAAAAACTTATGATTAATATGCCATGCATGAAATTTTTAAAACAACCAGGGAAGAATATTTAGCAATCAATGGTCTTATAAATAATGGGGATTTTTTTGTCTCTCTCTAGGCGTAGTTTGACTGATTGAAGCTCAGTGGACATTGTTTTCACGCGTCATTACTTCAAAGTAACCTTCCTGGAAAATCCCCAACCGCTCTGGGAAGCCAGAGTCGTATTTCTTACTCCAAATCCGCTGAAGCGTAGACGAGGGGATTTGGTCTTACTCCGCTGTCTCTATCCCAAAAAACACATAGCTGTGAAGTCAAGAAAGAAACCGAAAGGAATAGGTACTTTTTTCAAAGTGTCATTCTTCCTGATATTTATAGGAGCGTTGTAGGCTTTGATTTATTTCAAAAATCTGTTGCCTCGTCAATAGATGTCTTATTGAAAACATATATATGTAGAACTTAGGTCTATTGTTTGGATCATGAGTCGGATATAAAAAAATAGAGCAGTGTACTATAAAAAAAGAAGGTTACATAAAGATTTATTTCTGCAATTTTAAATAGGACGGTTATGAAGTTAATAATTAATAGTTTGTTTGCATAATAGTATGTTTATTTTAATTTGAAGACTTGTATGTATACTGCCACTTTTCCTCTATTTTTTTATTCTCATCTTGAAAAAATTTTGACATATTCCTTTTCTGATTGTCCAACAATTGGCTTTTCCTGTGGAGGGGTTAAGCTAGAATCTAGATTTAATACGACGAACTAGTCCTCTAGTAGATAGTTAAATACTTTGATTGTTAAATTTCAAGGATTGTTTTTCTACGCCTTGGTTAATAATAGTGCCAATAGTTTTACAGTCAAACTGTCTCTTCTGCATCTTGAGAGTGCAAGGATTACAGATAATGGCAATTTAATTTAACTTAATAATTATGTATATTGCAAAATATAGCATGCTTGTCTAAATTACTAAATTAATATTTTCCTGATACTTTTTATTTTTACCATATATGTATATAATTTTGCTATTTTCAGAATACAATTTATAAGGCATTACTTTATCTAAATTAGTTTATATATATATATATTTTAAAAAAAATAGATATTTATGGCCAAAAAAGAAACGAGTTTAAATTCAATGTCAATAGATATAGTTTTTTGGAATCCCAAATATCCAATAACATTCTGAAAGATCTTAGCAAATTACTGTATTTACAATAACTTTATTTTCAAAGGGGAAAATATCTTCTCATCAAATTAAAGTAATCCCACAAGGACCAGCTATTCATCTCTACTTGCCAATTTATTTCTACACTTTTTGAACGGGAATTATCGCTATTAACGGAATTCAGTCTTTAGATTCATTGATGACCCCATTATTTTTTAACCATAATGATTTCTAAATGCACCATAATAATCTGTATCCAAATGAACTAAAATTAATCCAAACCAATAGCTATCAAGAACCAGTTATTTTTCTCTGACTTAATTATTGATTGCCAAAATACTTTTAAAAAATAGAGTATTTATGACAAAAGAAACGAGTTTAAATTAACAAATAATAGATATATTTTTGGAACTCAAATATCTTTCCTAAAATCTACAAAAAAACACTATCAACTCCAAGAATTCAACAAAACATGCAGCGATAAAAAAATTCAACTCAAGAACAAATTCAGCACCTTATAAATAACCTTAATAGTAAATGAAATTCCTACCTCCTTCTAATACGAACCTTTAATTAATGGCTTTGTGATGTGGGTATGATTGCATATTAGAGCTATGTTGGCGCAGTTCTAATACTGTGGTAGGGTCTCTCAAGCCAGATAGGTCTAATGGGATTACCTGAAAACGCATCTTTCTAGTCGTTTGTTAATGGATTTCCAAATTCAAATATTATTTTAATACTCTAATGTTTCCACCTTTAATTTTAATTGCTAATTTCTTTCCTCTTTCTTTTCATCATACTTAATTTTTAAATACACTTAATTTTTAAATACACTTTTCCTTTATCATCATTCTTAATTTTTTAAACACACCTTTAATTCAAAATACACTCTTTCGCTCCTATCATCATATCTTTATTCCCTTCCACCGTTTCAATGTAGACTGCTTTCATCTGTTTCCACTGTATTTCAATCTTCATCGAAATTCCCCAACCTAGAAGTTTGGCCTGTAAAAGAAAGCAACTTGATATTTCGTAAACATCCGACCAAGCAGCCATGACGCGTTAGGGTTCATCCTCTCGTCAAGTCTCCCAAGGTTGGCTGCATCTTTCAGTTTTAGGTTCGTAAAAATTATTTCTAATATTTGGCTTTCTATCTCGAATTTTGGTTTATCATAATGTTCGGGGTAAAGGACAGGTTTTTAGCTTTATGCTGCTAATGTTCGCAGAAAAACATTATGATTTCACTAATTTTTTAGCGGTTCGTGCTAGATTTTACTTACCCTGGATAAAGAGCATCTATACGCTTTTACCGATTAACTACAGTGTCTCCCATTTTATTTCAGTCATTTATTGATTTTCTATGACATTGATATATATATATATGTATATATATATATATATATATATATATATATATATATATATATATATATATATATATATATATATATATATATATATATATGTAAAATAGATAAAGATTTTCTCTCCAAAAGGAATATAAATTTCAAAATTAATTCCATCTTATTTCCATGCCAAGACAAATCTTTAATCAGGATCTTGTTACAACATGCTGAGAAATTCTTAACATAACTTTTATATAAAATCAGACTTTAAATGTAGCAGTCAAGAAGAGACAGATGCATTGAGAGATTGGGTTCCAGTGTTCCAAATGCTTTATGCAAATTATAAGCAAAGATTTGATCATGATTCAGAGCAATTAGCAGTGACAAAGCCTGATTAACTCAGTGCATTATCTCCGATCTTATACTGTTTCGAGTCAATTAAATCGTGTGGTCATTTATTGATGGTGTATGGTATTAAATGCTCTCGAGAGTCAGTTAAGTAGTTAATGGTTACATGATAAAAAGAAATAAAAACAAAATGCAAATTTCGCGAATAACTTGGAGAAACTGATAATCAAGAAATTAATGTAGGAGATTACCCGTAAAGAATAATTTAATCACTGCGCAAATTAGATTGTAAGAGCTAGATTAATGATTTTTTGGCGATAGATGGAGCTAGAGATCTGCTCAGGACGTAACGAGCAGCACCCTCTTTTTTCCTGACAAAACCAGCTTGCTCGCTCAGAGCGGAGCAGTGCACCGTAGGCAGCAGACAAGCTCCTAACTCTCTCTCATTCCCTCTTTGCTCATCATGTAAGTCAGATCAGTCTTGGCGCAGTTAAGTCGCCCGATCTTCAAATTGTGGTAACTATATCCCGTCTAACTTTCTTTATGGCTCTCTAAATCTCTAATAGAATAATTAACTTAATCCACTAACCTCTATCCCAAGTTAATCTAGTTCAGTAATAGCCATGACTTCATGTAAATTGCTAAATCTCTCGTTAACTTTCTTTGTACATATCTTTCCCCCCGGTAAATTCTTCCAACAGTGTTTAAATAAATGTTTTTGTATTTAACTTGAAGTCTCTTCGATTATTTTATGTAATATTTTGTTTTAAATTTAATGTAATAAAACCCCTTAAATCCGATCTACTTACCCCTTAAAGGTAACATTTCCGTTGGCATTCTGTGTAATTGAGCGGAATCCCACATTAATGTATTGTAAATACTTTATGATAATTAATCATGAAAACTATACTAGTTTAATAAATGATTCATTATTTAACAATATTGACAACTACTGGCTTTCAGAATTATTTGCTCATTTCGTTAGAATGGCTATGAAGTGTTCAAAAAGAGCGTCAACTTTCTGCTTCGAACAAGACGGCATTAAGAGTTCTTTGTTTACAGATGTTTACACCCCATCGGGGAGCATATTTACAAACCCTACCCTGATAGAACTGAGGCAGGAAATCAGTCAATATCATTGGCTACGAGGAGCAGTGACGTCGTTTTCAGCTCTGGCACGTAGCGTGCGGCAGTCATAACAAAACAAGAGTCGTCCTACTTTGCTTCTCCGTTTTCCCACAGTTGAGCACAGAAAACATTCTTCCGTGGGTTGTAATATTTTTAAAAATGAAATTATTTTTAAAATATCATAAAAAATAAAACATCCCACACTGTAAGAAATTATACTAATGAAAAGTACACGCACGAGAGCAAAGAACGACGTCATCGGTTCTCGGCGAAGCGAGCCAATCATATTGTCCGATTTCCTGCCTCAGTTCTATCAGGGTAGGGTTTGTAAATATGCCATCGGGGAAGGGGCACCGTGAGTTCGCGGAGGAGAGGCTGCCGTATAATTAAGCATACTCTCGTCAACCCGATGGCACAATAATGGTGGTGTGGCTCTTTGGGCCCCACTTCCGAAGAAGGGTCGTACCCCAGTAAAACGGGGGGGGGGGTTGCTGCATGAGCCGCTCGTAATGGGGACTATTATGCAGGAACCACAGTGCCCGACTATCTGTCGCGGCGGTCGGTCTTTCAGTTGTTTACCCGGATGCGTAGGCAGGGCGGGTTGATGCTCTTTGGTCTACAGATGTTTACACAGTAAAATGGGAAACAGAAATTATCCATAACTGATATTATACATAATTCAGAGATATTATGCTTCTCATATTTTCTTGAGCTTCCTTTAATGTGAAATTTGTATTTATTTTACTAAGTTATGAATTCTTGTATGCATCAAGCGCTGTTTTTAACCTCCTGGTATTCGAAATATGCAAAGAGAGCAAGTAATGCATTCGCCGAAGTATTTGACTTCGATATTTTGATCAATTTCCACGTTTAAAACCTTCTTGAGTCTGAAAAAAATCATCATTGGAATTATTTCTGTCTGCTAATATGATAAATAAAAAGTGCACTAGATTAGACAAATTAAATTAAATAGGCAATCTTTACACAAAAATTGTGGATTTTTATAAAATTTTGGATAAATTCGTCAACTGTCTATCCGTCTGTGTGCATGTAAACAAGATAATTGAAAACGTAACGAGCTGGATGATTGAAATTTTGCACATGTTTTTATTCCCAGAATCCTAGATCTTTATCAAATATTGGGCCATATCCATCAATGACTTGACTGTTTGTCATTTTGTCTACTCATGTGTAAGCGAAGCCGCGACATTTTGAATGCTTTCAGTTACCATTTTATTTATTTTTGAAAAAATTAAGAAATCGTCATAGTTCTAACTTATGCGTTTGCAGTATACTAATGAGCCAGACATCCCGCATTTGTCATGGAAGTCCCGAATTTTGAATTTTTGTTCCGGATAACTCATACTAAAAATGAGTTTTTAAGAAATTTTGAAGAAAAAATAGTAAAAGTGATTAAAAATATTTTGTTAATGTTTCTTTAATTCTATCTGTTTTTTAAAAGTTTTTATGATTTATCATTTCATTGCCTTTTGTTATTTTGTTTATTTTTTTGGATTTTGCCCAAAGCTTTCTGCCCTTTATCCTAGCAAACGTCTCTTAACGTGCACTCGGTCTTTAGAGCGTCTGGATTGAAGCTCAAAAAATAAGGTTATTTTGATTATACTCTGTTATCCAGAAAGCGTTTGGACCACCAAGGAATTGAATAGAAAGCTTTGATCTCTAGAATTATTCTATTAGTGATTTAAATATTTGGAAGAGTGACCGTGTACATGATATGATGGAATAAGATTTATATAAGCTTTCAGTTCAAAGCATAATACAAGGCTGTTCAACAAAAACAATAAATTCTATCGTAATCTGTAATTCTCTTTTTGTCTCGTATGCAATTAGGAGACTCTAAAATTCCTAAGATATAAAATAAAATAATTTTTCAAAGATGCAATTCAAGATTCATCTTTATATTTACAGTCGCGTAAACAAAACGAACCACCCAGCATTATTCTGCAATCGTTCATCGGAAATTGAAACAAAAGTTACCTTCCATATCTAAAAATATCATAAGGGGTTGACTGCATATATATAATTGCAATAACTTCAAAATTTCCAATAGGAAAACCCATTTTTTTCATTGGATTTCAAAACTGCATTAGAAGTTATGCTCGGATACCAAATTTTATCATTTAAACTTCATTTGTTTCGAAATCATAAGCAAATAAAATTTTGAGTCTAATTTTCAAGTAAAATTTTTGAATTTTTGTTGATTTCTTGAAAGATAATATAGTTATTGACCTAGAATTTTTTGATGTAATAGTATGAAGCAGTATACACATTCTGTACCTATACTTTTGATTTTAAAATAATTTTGAACACAGGAAATATTTTATTAAATTTGATGTTTAAAAATTTTTGAGTGTGAAAACCCCCAAATTTTAATAGTAATTGACGCAGAAAGCTATTTAATAAGCCCATGAAAAAATTTCAGCTCATTCGAAAAAAGTTGTTCTGAAGTTACATTAAATTTTCTATTTTTTCTGAGGAACGGTAAAATCTTTCTTTCATTTTGTAATGTAATACATATGGATGAAAATCCAATTTTTTGGAGAAAATTTCATTTTGTCAGAATTTTGTAATGCATTTAGTATTTATCGAGTGTAAGAAAGAAGTTAAAATTCTGCCACCGACATTTAAACGCAAGCAGCAAGCTTTACTATCTAAATATGGAGACGACCCCTTTTATATCGCGAACACAAAATACCGAATATGTTCCGATCTTTCATTGGTCAATTACCAAAATTGATATATTGGGGTATTTTTTGATAAGAAATTTATTTATGTCATTAAAAATGGGTGTTGCCATTGGAAATTTTGAAGTTAGTGCAATTATAAATATGTGGACGATTCCTTATGCAATTGTTTGATATGAAATCGTTTAGTAGACGTAATTTCCTGAAATTTGGTACCTTTTGTTTTAATTTCCGATGAACGATGGCAGAATAATGCTGGAGGGTTCGTTTTTTTCCTCTACTCTACATGATTTTACATACATATTTATATAATTTCATTTTACTGATGAAATAGCAACATTGTTTGTATATTTTGCTGATATTTTCAAGTTCTGTTAGTTCTTGTAAAGATGTATTTGATTACTCTTTATTTTAATAATAATGTGATAAAGAACAAAATTCAGTACATTTGTTCATCTGTTAATTTTAACAACATATTGATGTATTTATTTATACAAGCTTGTTTTGCAAACATCTAACAGAAACTAAAATTAAAAGATTCTTTAGTACAACGCTAAAAAACATTTCAATAAAATTAAGCAACTTCTGATGTTATTTTGAAGTGTTACTGAATACTTCACGACGGCAAATTTTTATCGCTAATACACACCATCCGGAAAAAATTTAGTTTACTGACTGTTAAAAGATATTTGACTTCTGTCCTTTAAAACAGAACAATATTGTCTAAAACTGAATTGAAAATCAGTGAGTCGCTGTCAAAATGAAAATTTTTATGTTTTTATTTTATGCGTGATATATAGTGAAAGGAATATAAAAAATCAATCTAATTTAGGATTTGAATCCAAGAAACTACAAAATTCAGAAAATAATAATTTTTGATTGCTCAAAGACAACATTTCAGTATGCAAATGAGAATATTATAGTTGAAGTAATGCTGTTATACTTGTTCTTTTGATGTCTTTGACTAAGGGATTCGTTAATGCTCCTTTTTTTTATCTGTTTCAATCATGTTAGTAATATTTGATGAGCATCTTATCTTAGAAAACTTCTTTTATTCTATCTGCCGTGAGGTTCTGAATAGTTCGTTTTCTTCCTCAAGTATCTAATAAAATGCATTTTACATTTGAACTCAATCTATTGTGAATGAATGCAAACAAAAAGAATTTTGCAAAATATAATTGCCCTATCTTGTCTCAACAAGATAATTCAATTGCCCTATTAATTGACAATAAATTGTAATATCTTACATGTATATATATAGAGTATAAATCGTAAAAATGAAAAACGCAATTAAAGCACAATAACGTTTCTTCAGGGGATAAAGTTATTGTGAATTGCTAAAATATAAAAAGTTTGACATTTTCTCGCAATCAGTTACGCCGTAAGGCCTAAAACACTGATTTTCATCCCTAATGTCAAACTAAAAACAAAGAGAGGAATTTTGAATAATTAAAACCAAAAGTACAATGTGATATAACATTAGAGTGAAGTAAGAATAAATTTTACGTAGCAGAAGGTTGGATGTTGACATGGCGGTCAACATCCAACACACCCACGTCAACATCCGTCTTACATTATTCTTACCTTACTCTAATGTTATATCATATCGTACTTTTGGTTATAATTTTTCAAAACTCCACTCTCTGTTTTTGGTTTGACATTAGGGATGAAAATCAGTGTTTTAGGCCTTACGGCGTAACTGACTGCAAGAAAATGTCAAACTTTCTATATTCTAGCAATTCACAATAACTTCATCCCATGAAGAAACGTTATTGTGCTTTAATTGCGTTCTTCATTTTACGATTTATACTCTTTTATTTTACAATTTATAATATATCTACCACGGCGCTTTTGGAATTGCAGTTTTTAGAGCATTCATTGCTTATGTGATATATATATATATTTTCCATCTGATACGATTCGCAATTTTGTCGTTACTCGGATATACTTTCAATTCGTTTTTTTCATATATTTTCGAATTTGATATGAAAGTTTGTTATTTCATTGTTTTCCAATTATGTTTGGCTTCTTTTATATATTCATTATTTTAAGCAAATTTCAGGAATTCCGATGGGTGTTGCATTCTCAAGTTCATTAGCCAATATCTTCTTGCACTTTTTTGAGGGTAAAATTATTACAAATAATCTAATTTACGGATACAGATACATAGATGATGTGCTTATTTTAAATTCTCACAACTTATATTCCATTATTAATTGTTATCCAGAAGAACTTAAACTTAATAAAACGAACTCTCATCAAAATAAAGGTACCTTCTTAGATATTAAGATTGAGATTACTAAGCAAAAAACTTTGATTGGCCTGTATGATAAAAGAGCTGAATTTAACTTTAAGTGTAAAAACCTTTGTGATTATCATTCCAATATAGATCTCAGAGTATTTAGAGACGCAATTTTCAATCAAGCTAACAGAATTAAAAAAATATGCAATAATAGAAATGATTTTTTAATGGCTTCCAATGTTTTTTCAAAGGCTCTCAATGACAACCATTTTCCTTTTAATATTCACGGCATTAAAGATCTTATCATTGAAAGCAGTCTGGAATATACAATCTTAAAAAAATTCATTGAGGTATAGATGGAAACTAAAGACTTTTTTCCTTAATATGTCTGGATTGGTTTCATTTCCTAAAAACATTCCTCTTTCTGTCTCTTCTGTTTTGTTTCTTCGAATATAAATGGCGCCATGGGCCTAGTGTTTTCTTTAATAATTCCTCCTTCTTGGAGAAAATTAGCGTGGGTTCGTGATCACATGAAGGTTTTTTCTCATTTCTAAAATATGGGCATAGGGTAAGTTTTTTTTATTTATGATGGCTTATTTTAATATAGCCAGATGGCTGATATATTTAATCAATCACATTAGCGTTTTGATGTGTGTGTTTTCCCTCCTTCTTTTGAAAATATGCTTTTTGATGTACAGATCGCCACTGTCCTTTGTTAGGGAAATTTCGGGTATTAGAAGCTATGTTTGGCGTAATGCTAGCTTCTTACAGAAAAATTTCCCAATTATTATTTTGAATCCATTTCGAATAGTTCTTAGACCTTGAAAAAGTGGACTAGAATGGATTCCTTGTTTTTTTTGTTTTATTCGATTAACTCTGAATTTATTTTTATTCTTTTGACTTTCTTTATATTATCTTGATTTCTACTGTTCTTTGTTCCTTGTTTTGCTGCTGCAATTGCGCGCTACTTAAACATTGTGTTTTATTTAATTTTTTTCTAAATTTTACTCTATAAATTGTATGATTTATAAATAATTTTGGTTGCTTTTTTGTTGTTCTAATTTAAAATATTTAGTTATTTAGTATTTTATCTAGTTTAAAATTTTCAGTTTAGTTAAAAATTTATTCTATTTTTCTGTTGATTGTTTTTAAGCTCTCTCTCTCTCTCCATATATATATATATATATATATGGAGAGAGAGCAAATATATATATATATATTTCAAAAAATGTTGAAATAAAATGGAGAGACTGTAGTAAATCGGTAAAACCGTATAGATGCTCATCAGGGTAAGTAAAATCTATACGAACCGTTAAAAAATTAGTGAAATCATAGTGAATCATTTTTTTTCTTCTTGACATTTTGTTTTATGAATGTTTATGTTGTATATGTTGCTTTTACATTTCTGCTATGTTTGTTTCTTATTTGTTATATATATATATATATATCTCGTATTGTAAAGTCTTGTAATGCAAATCTTGTCTTGTATGTCTCTTGTCTTGTAATGTATATCTTGTTTTGTAATATCTTGTCTCTGCTGCTAATGATATGGTTTCTTGTTGTGACAAAATAGGACAATTGAATTTATTGTTATTAAAAAAATTTATAGATATTACAATTTATTTTCAATTAATATATATATATATATATATCTATAAATTGGAAATAAATAGTAATATCTATAAAATTTATTATTGACAATAAATTCAATTTTCCTATTTTGTCACAACAAGATAATTAGCAGCAGAGACATATTTTTTTTTGCTATAAATATTTACAACTGCATTTGAAAGGCTTATGGTTAAGTTGGAAATTTTTGCATTTTATTTTAATCTGACGAAATTAGAATTTAGTGCAAAGGGATTATTGATTATATCACAATAAGAAAGTAAATTAAAATCTATAAGCTTCTGAAATTACTTAAATGTTAACATCGTACTGAAATATTACTCAGGCAATAAAAAAGTTTCGCGTTGAGGTTCAAGAACGTCATCGTGTGCTCAGAATTCTCTTTATTATAACATTTATGAAGCAGTTGGAGGCATAAATAAGTTCCGCGTTGAGGGTTCAAGAATGTCATCGTGTGCTCAGATTTGTCTTTTATTATCAAATTCATAAAGCAATTGGAGGTCTTTTTTTCCTTTGTAAAATGCATTTACTAATTTTTCTCTGCAATATTTCATTCATGTTGCTGTAAAATGCTACACAAACAGTTGAAAAAGGTTAAAAACAAAGACATTATATGCAGAGAATATTTATTGAAAGGAAATTTAAAAAGAAAATCCAAAAAATCAAATTAACGTGTACATGAATTTTTTTGACATGTATTTTAGAGCTGTAGAAAGTTCAAGACATTTTTATGCGGAATAAAATATTGATATCTTGTTCTCTTAAAATAAAATCAATCATACGAAATACTATAGGTTGACTTTTCAATTAATATATACATTACGAACAAACATCAGGTCTCTTTTGTGCTGAGACGTTTTGCTTCCCTTTTTCCTCTGAATGTAGAATTAAATACTCATCATATAAAAAAAAATTCTACTGCTCTTTAAAAATTTTGTACGTTCAAGATTTGCAATTAAATTAACTTTCAAATATTAGATGCAATGATACAGTTTTTTTACTAAAAGAGGAGAGAGGAAAAAATTTAATTTACTGATGGTGTAGCTTATAGACTTACTTCACAAAAATACGATATTAGGGAATCACAGTCGAATATAAGAAATTGTATGACCACGATATCTTTTTAAATGTGATATGAAAATGCCAGTTAACAACAGGAGTTTTAGGTTTATATTTCATTTCAATATACAGTAAGGAAGCTCAAACTAATACATAACAAGAAAGCTAAAATTATGAATCTATCACTTTTAAGTTTTCATATTATGTTGTTACATAAAATATATATGTTAAAGTTAAAGCGTGGAATCCTTTATTTCATTGAATAATTTGGTATTTCATGAATTACCTAGTTATTTTCAATCTGTTATTTCATAGAATAACTAGGTATTTCATGGATTATTTAGTTGAATGCCTAGTTATTCTTTAAAATAACTGAATTATGCGCTTTAACAGTATTATATGGGTATTTAAAATATTTTCGAAAAATATGAAATTTCGATACGATTCTAGCTAATCAAATTACATCGAAACTTATTAATATTTATTTTGTTTTCAAACGAGAGGATATTGTCAAATGACGCCACGGTGATCGTCAAATGGGCGCAAATCTACTCTCAACATTAAGCTTTGGATGCCTGTAATTACTGTCTTTTGTTCCTAAAAAAGTAATGAATTTAAATTAAAAACTAGCATTCTTTTAGAGACTGCTGAGAAAAGACTCCTTATATGCTACAAGTATAACATTAGGTTTTGGTTTTAGTTATATTAATGTTCCGTTTTGCAGCAACACGAGGGCTATTTTGGGACGGACCTCGTAATTTTGAACCGCAGTCAGATGACGAGGACGGCGCCTGAGTTGGCACCTCCCTCTTCAAGCAAACGCCACACCAACGGGAGGACGTTTGGCATTATGGATGATCTAGCGTGCAGCAGGCCCCATGCACGGCGGATCTTCAGTGGAACCGGGTTCCGAGCCTGGAACCCTCCGGCCCCAAAGCCGAGACCCTACCACTAAGCCACCGCGGCCTCACCGAACCTAGTCGGGTACCTTAATAAAGAGTGAAATCAAAGTTCCAAAACTGGAAATCTTTAAAAAACATTTACAATTTTTTTCTACACTTGGAAGTTTACCAGTCCAATTTATTAGTTTTATTCAAATAAGCTTAAATGCACTTGGTCCTAAAGAAAGTAAATTTTGTGAGTTATGTCAAACTGACATAATTGACCAAACATAAAAAAGACAAGATAAATGAGTTCGTTTTTTTTCATGTCACTCAGATTATTTCTATAGGCGCAAAAAGGAAAGTTTCCGGAAGCAAGATCATAGTTGGATTAATTTATCTCTCCGGAAGACCTTAATGTGACTTCACTGAAGCGCATAATAAGGAGTTTTTCCCTTCTTAGCCTGATTGGAAGATCGAAAGAAAAAATAGATCTCATTAAGGCCAATCATTTTAATCGCATATTCTTCTAAGTGCCAATGTAACCGCTCTTCTGTAAGTAAACATGATTATGAAAGACGTTAATATCCACTCTGGTGTTTATTGTGTTGCTGCCAGTGTTTTCTGGAAACTAGTTTTATGCTCTCATTTGCTGTTTTTTCGGCAACTTTAGGGAAAACATCTGCTTCTTATGCCAAATGAGTCAGTTTTAAGTTTATTTCCCAAATTAGTATTGCGATTTCTGCAGACTTTTGTCGAATTGAAGATTGCTGTTCCAACTATTTGTCGTTTAGGTGTTGTTTAAATAAGGTTTTGGATGGTAGAGGAGAATTCTATTCATTTACTAAAAATGTTTTTCGGAAGAATACGGGTTAGAATATTTATAGTTACAAGAAGAATACTTTGGGACGAGCCCTTAATTTTAAGCCGTAAGCAGAAGAAAAAGGTGAATTCCTAAAACGGCAATTCGCTCTCCAGTTCTTTCATGGAGGCCACGGTGGCCTAGTGGCAAGGTCTCGGCTCTGGGGCCGGAGGGCTCCAGGTTCGAATCCTGATTCCACTGAAGATCCGCCGTGTATGCACCTGTCGCACGCTAAATCATACGTAGTGGCCGAGCGTCCTCCCGATGGTGTGGCGTGGAATCTTGGAACCTTGGGAGTCTTCCTCGTCATCTGACCATGGTTAAAAGTTACGAGTTCTGTCCCAAAATAGACCTCGTGTTGCTGCAGAACGGGATGTTAATATAACTAAACTAAAAAGCAGTCTTTCATGCGACGCCAGAATCAGAATGTTTGACACGTGACTGCGGATGTTATGCGTACCAAACTCACATGCAGACGGATCTTTTGTGAAATTGATCCAATAATTTCAACGCTGGAACTCTACCACCAGATTACTTTGGTTGAAAATTTTTCTTGAAATGAAATTCTTACCTTGGTGAAACTACTGTTAAATTATATGAGCAGAAAATATTCATATGATTTTTCCTGAAACGGCATCTGACTAGGGATGCATAATCCACGATTTTTTGAGTAACAAATATTTTTGCTATTGCTATTTTTAAAAATCTATTCCAAATAACTGTTATTTCAATCACACCTTTAATTTTCAAAAAAATCTTATTAAATATAAGTAAAGTGTTCTAAAAAATTTAAATAAAAAATTATTATTTCTTTTTAATACACGCGTTCTATATAGTTTTAATGTTTAGTTCTTTATAGTGTCAACAGATGGCGCCTGCAAAAATTCTTTTGAAGGGGGTGTTTAGAACGCCTTGGTGGGGGTCACAATAGTAATCAATCATTGCACTGAATCTGAAGACGACCTTCGACGTCACAGTTCTTGTCTTTTACCAACATCCATATTGCTACTTCACAGTTTTTAACCTTCGTATTGCTACTTCACAGTTTTTAGACTTCCTATTGCTACTTCACAGTTTTAGACTTCCTATTGCTACTTCACAGCTTCTGACACTAGTAAAGAGTCACAGCTAAGTAATTCGATAATACCAGGATCAAAACCACTTCCGATGCTATGTTATGTGTTCTCGTAACTCGAAGTACTTGATTTTTGAGTTGCATGGAAATAGTTTTTTTTTAATTGATTCTTTTGCAATGAATATATTTTTGTTTGTAACACATGGTATATATACTTTTTAAAAAAATTACTGATAGAGTAACGTGCTATGTGCTCTCTGTTTACTTTGGAATTAATTATGTAGCTTGCGAGATCAAACATATTTTTAATTGGCGATCCTTCTTTTTTTTTTCTTCTTTTTGCGGATTTATATATTATTATTCAGATTTAATGAACAAATAACTGTTAGTTAAAAAAACACCAAGGATTCTTTTTTTATTCAAGTGTGTATATATACATTAAAATTTTTTGTAAACTAATAGTCTGATCAACGAAACATACTGCAATCAGTAACTTTTTAAGTATTTAGCTATTTAGACACTCTTGGCTTGAGTTTGGAATGTAAACTTATGTTTATTTTGCGGAAAGTATATACTTTTAAAGTGATGTGCAGTTGAATTTCCATGCTTATAATAGGTTCATAAAGACTTGCCATTGCAATTGTAGATTTCCATGTCGTTGTTTTAAAATTAGGCAATTCCCATGTTGTAATAGTGGTAGTAGTTGATAACTGTATGTTTTGCATATGCTATTTTAATGAAAGAAACTTTAGGAGAAAGCATAGATTATTGTACATTATTATACCTATATTATATGAGTCAGTTTTGGCAGATTTATAAATTGTGTGTGTAATATTATATTGTAAGTAAGAATTGCTTCACAACTGAAGTATTTCATATATAACTAACTGCATTTATGTTTTTATATAACTGCAAGTAAAAATTGTATGGTTTTCCCCAAAAAACTAAACAGAACGAAGATCTTTGTTCTGAAAATATGCAACTGAACTAAACTCTCGAGAGTTTAGTTCAGTTGCATATTTTTTTTTCTTCTCGTATATATACTTGTTTTGTAAACTGCACTTGCTTGGAAGGAAAAAAAAATTGTTTTAGAATCTATTTACACTGAATAACATGCAATAGGAAGATCAGAATTGCTTTCATTATTTGAAATTGAGTTGGTAATAATACTAGTATACTAAGAATGAAAAGTTTAGTTACCAGCAGACAGCATAAGTATTCCCTGTGTATAAATGTTTTGTTTGATAAATACTTTTTAAATGAAAATATTTGCATTTTTGAATAACTTATTTCTACTATAAAAATAGATAGTGTGTATTTATATCGTTCAGCTTGCTTTGGTTTAGAAACTCGGAGATTAGGTATGGAGAAAGAAGAAAACATTATTTAAATCAAGCTAACAAGATGATCTGTTCATTTGTAAGAGCATTTTTCTAATTGCCTTACATTTGTAATATATTTTCTTGAAATAGCTGGATGTATCTCTGTATAATTTTTTCATATTACTATATTTCAATTAGCTAATAGTATTTTTTTCTGAATAATTTCTTTAAATGTTTCATAATTATTGATCTTTTCTATATGTATGCTTGCTTTATCAAATTATATTGAAGTTGCTTACCAAAGAAAATTTAAATGTAATAATTGGCTTTTTTAAAAAAGGATATTGAAAGAAATTGAAGTTCCCTATATTAAAATATTGGCTTCATCTGGAAATTTCACAACTGTGTTTTCTATTCATTATGCTTTTATTATTTATATTTTTATCCAAAATATCTATATTTAATTCTATGTATATGATAAAAATTCAGGATATTTTATTTCATCATACAAATTTATGAACCTGCTATTTTAAAGAAGCAGAATGAAATTTGGAATTCCCAGATTACTATACATTTTTTCTAACACTAAGTTTTAGGAAAAGGAAAAACAAATGTAAAATGAAAATTTAAATTTTATTTTTCAAATTTAAGTTCAGTCTTCTTTTCTATTTAATTGCCATTGAAGTCTTAAAAGTTCATTAAGCTATTGAAATTATTATTTTTGTTTTAATGGATCTTTTTTACATAGTAGAGCAATTTTACAACTAGAAATTTCATTTGTATGCTTTGCTTAGTAATAAAATATGCTGTTTTCCATTTAACTGTGTTTTTTGTGTTTATTTTCAACATTATACCTATTTATGCATATACATGCAATAATGGTGAGTACATGCTACAAAATTTCTTCATTTACAAAGCATTAACATTGCTTGAGAATCATTTCTCCAAATATCTTTTTCATGAACCCGTGGTAAACTGCTAATCAGCTGGATATTTTAGCATAACATATTAAGTATTTATTCATCTGTTTACTCAATCTTAACTTCAGTTAAGAATGTGAACATGTGTTCCTTTTACGGATTGTATTATGTGCTTTTAAAAGTGATGAACAGTTAAATTTCTATGTATTGGCAAATAATATATATTGATAATTTATAAAGAGTATTTTTTAAGACATTGTGGGTATAGATTTTCAAGTCTATTTGTTAAAATATAAGGTAAGGTATTTCTTGCATCTTAAAACTAAAGCAATCTAGCATTTTATAAAAATTTCCGTTTTTAAATTGACATAAGTTTTTCACAGTGAATATAGTATTTATAAAAAATAACTGACCATGAATCAGTAAAGCTAAATATCCTTACTAATGAAAATGTAAATCTACAATTAAAGATCACATTCACGTAAAAGTATAATTCTATTTCAGTTATTCTGATTTGTTTATACTTTATATTTGTTTTGACTTTATATTTGTTTAGTGCAGTTGCCTCAGACAACTTTTTGAATAATATTTATTATTAACTTTTACATTGAGAAAATTCTCAATAAATAAATATCTGTTAATATTATTTTAAATATATTTATTAAATATGATAATATTTAATACTACCATCTGTTGTTCATCATGTCATGTTTTGATAATGATTTGAAATTACCTTTAAATAGTTTGCTTCTAAAAGTAGTTAACTAAATAGATTGCCAGGACATTTAGGATTGTAATATATGGTTATACTTCTTGAAATTATTTATTTC
>BGPR01007524.1:0-19180 GCA_013235015.1 Araneus ventricosus
CCTTTTTCAAATCAAATAATAATCATTTTCACGTTGCAATTTTTTAATATTGTTTCGGATTAACGTACTCTATTGTTTTTCTACAATTGAAATATGATTATAGAGAAAAGAAATAAGCGGCGAAATCAATATAATGTGTATCTTTCGTTTTGTTTTCAGAACTTTTTCATGTCATTGCGGGCTTTTTTTCTTTTTTCATTTTATTGAAGTACCGATTCCACGGTCAACGCCGTGCGCGTACTGCTAGTAATAAGTATAAATGATAATTATTGATTGTTAAAATCGCTTTTTTGTGGTCAAAATGCTCATTAATATTTTTTGTACCGTCTGAAATTATTAAAAGACAACAATTCAACCAGAGGTGGTAAAATAGCGTATCTCGGGCATTTAAATTTGCTTGGATTTGGTGGTATTTATACTTTCTACAAACTTTGAATGGTTTAAAGGAAAACTTGTAAATCTGAAGATGTATGCTCATTAAACCCGGGATGAATTCTATTTATGATGCTTTTCGAATTTCCACTGTAGAATGAAAGAAAAAAAAAGATTCTGCAAAAGAATATTTCTGAAGGAAAACTCGACAGAGTTATATTCAATTCAAAGGCTTTGAAGACCTTGTTTAAATGCTTTGTTGAAAACAGTCAATTAAATGCATTGTACCAATGGTGAAAATCCACCGATTACAAATATAAAACTAACGCGAATACTACTAGAAATTCTACAGAATAAGTAGTTCCATTAGAGTGGAAATAAATTCTCAGGCATTTCGGTAATAATAAATTTTCAGTTGAGCATCTCGTATCTGAGATATTTGTCACACATTGGTTAACACCAGTACGATAAAAAGTATTTTATATCATATGTGATTGACTAAGAAATATTTCCTATCTATGTAATAGTTAATTTAGGAAGAGAATTGTCACCTTTCCTCCGAGTCATTTGTTGAAACAATGTTCACATTGTGAACGGATATATAATTCAAAGAAAAGTTTAATGTTTAATGAAATATTGATAACACATTATTAATAAAATTTTTCATAAAAGATTCTGTACTGAAACACTGAGACAATTATTAAATTTAACGTGCATCAAAATTTTACTTATTGATTTTGTTTAAGTACAAACCGTCGTGTGATCTGAAGTAAAGCATCAAAATTCACCGATTACAAGCAGAAAATGACAATAACACCTCTTGCAAAGTCTTCAGGAAAATATATTTTTATAATGACTGTCTTTTTATTAGATTTACTTACGCTATGAAATTCCTTCTGGAAATATCTCCGTTTAAAATCGTGACGTTTTAGAAACCACGTGTTGAGTGAAGTAACCCCAATTCATCTCGTCATGTGCTGATACTGACAGCGGATTTTTATCGCTCCGCCGTTCCAACAGTAGTGCACTGATGTAAGTTACACAGCGGAAAAATAAACGCGCGGACTATTTACCGCCTGCGGTAGCTATGCAGTCCCGGACTGCCACTATCGTCTGCGGAAGTTTATCCGTCGCCAAGTAGAGGCGCCAAATGAGAGCTTTTCTTCCGCGTTTGTTTTGCTCAGTGTGATTTTCATCTTCGTTTGGAATCAATTGGGTTTTTTTCTATTGTGAAGATGTCTGACCTTATAGATAATGAATTTTTAATTGTATTAATTCAAAAAAGGCATGTTTTGTGGGATAAAACGCCCGACATTTTTAAAGGCAGAAACGCCTTGTTTCAGCCTGGAAATTCGCAGCGTCTTTGTTGTATTGGAAGGAATAGAAAGAAATGATTTTGATACGTTCATACTTTCTCACATATACGTATTAGAAAGTGTAAAAAAACGTTGAGATTCTCGAAGTGCCCCATTAGCACCACAATATTAAAATATTTTACCTATATAAATAATTTTATTATGTATTTTTCCCTTATTTATACTACATAAAGAACATGCCAACATTATTCTGTTTAAGCAAAATATCAGATACGATGTACAACTTTCGTTTCACAGAGAACTATATATAACCTTTTTCTTAATGTTGACTACGTAATCTAATAAGTAATTTAATTTGGGGAAATAAATAGTATACTATTGAAACTAGGTTGAATTATATTGTACAATATTGACTCGATATTGTGCAATATTGGACACAATATTGAACAATATCAAAAAAACTCTTACAATTAGTAATTCGACATTCTGAAGCAATTGAAGAATTTCGTATCA
This sequence comes from Araneus ventricosus, assembly GCA_013235015.1. NCBI lineage: Eukaryota > Metazoa > Arthropoda > Arachnida > Araneae > Araneidae > Araneus > Araneus ventricosus. The sequence goes on from BGPR01007524.1 coordinate 2,202, forward strand.
TCCTTCCTCAGCTCTTAAAACAAAGTATAGAAAGCTCCAACCTCTTCTTTTTTCATTAATTGGATGAACCCAAATAAACCGATTTTTTTCTTTTCTTCTTTATTCGACGACGGAATAACAATAAAGCTAGAATTTGCTCTCAGTTCATTTCAAACAGCACCAAGCAGTATGTAATTTAAATAACTCAGATAAGCTAAACTAAATTTATTTGATGATGAAAGCACGCTGCCGATAGTCGATGCAGTCAACAGCTGACTCATACGACGGAGATTTTACCGCCGTGTGTGTAAACGCTGGATTTCTGTGAGCGGCGCGGTAAATTTTCCGCAGCGATAAAAATCCGCCGTGTGTGTAACCAGAGTAATGGGCTTTGCATGCATCGACGAGAATGCTAATCTGCAATTTTAACTATTGTAAAACACCAGTTTTATCTTTTCACACTCCTTCTCCAGACAAGGGAGGTTAAAGGATGGGAGGAGGGGTAGATGCTATTCTGGTCAGTCAGCAACAAAGTAATAACACGGCTGATGAATTCACCTACAAAGGCAGAGGGTTCAATTACTTTGAAATTACATGTTACGATAACTTGATTGCTTTCATCTTATTTAAAATGTTAAGACAAATCAGAAACAATGTTACTAACAGACTTACAAATTTTCGAGATAAAAAAATCAATAACGGTTAATAATTGTACATGCAGTCTTCTTCAGAACATACCAGACATTCAAGGGCTACATTATTGCATTATTACAAAAGTAAGATTATAATAACAAATAAAAGCACAGTTTAAATGTTGAAAACTGTTATTTAGTACGAAGTGACGAGTTTCGCATCTAACAGCTCTCTGATTTAAGGAATTGCCAATTACGGTTGGATACTCAATGGAACTTTTCTAATTCAAACTCTTGGATAATTCAAATTTTTCCTGGTTCCTTGATAATCCTAGCATGATTCGAATTTATTTTGGTCATTCGAAGTGAAAGCTAAATATCGTTAAATAATGCTGATCGTTATTTAAACATTTCTGTAACGTATAAACAAGAATCAATTACGATAAAATCAATAATTTTTAAGGTCTTTAATTTATTCGAGGATTTTACTCTAGTACAGTGTGTTCAATCAAAAAGGGATTACAAATTGCAAGCATCCGTAGTTAAACTGGATAAAAAAAATTTCATGTACAGTGGCTACAGAAAATCTCACGCGACGTAAGGAAATTGTATGAAACTCAACTAATTTCAAGACAAATTTTGAAAACGGTAAAAAACCGCTGTTGACTTGATTATATGGCTTTATAGGCAGGGATGCTATCTCTTAACTATAGCAGAGGAGGGGTCATTTAATTAGATAGTACAGTTTCAGTCACCGGTGACAGATTTACATTCGCAATGGTTACCGATCAGCAGAAGCCGATGCACGTTTTCTGGTATCTTTTTTAGTTTTTCTTGAATATCTCGAAAACTGCAGTTTTCTCACTACATGTGAACCAACAAATTAAAGAGCGTAAAATTCCCTACATATGCATGCTTTTATTTCTCTTCCAGTTTTAATATCTTCGCAGATAATGGCTCTAAACAAATTTTTGATTTTTCGTAATTTACGACCCCCTGGACCACCGAAACGACCGAAACCTACTTGAAAAAATTTTTTAAAATGCGCTCTCATTTAAAAAAATTCGTAGTTGAAACATCATATTCTTTTTTTTAAAATTAATTTTCGAGAAGTGTCTAACAATTTCCGGACACCCTGTATTATATTCTTTGTTATTCCTCCTATATTTTTTATTCTTCCTGGACCTATATATCTAGGTTTATAGCATAGGTTTTAAAATTAACAATTGAGTACTTAGCCATAGAACGCTAAGTGTATTTTATTTGAAAAATTATGACAGATGGCAAAAAGAAGTGACACTTCTGCCATCCTACATTCACTTATAACTCCATTAAAAGCTCTGAAATGAATATCCAGTGGTATACCATCGGTCAAAACTATAACAACAAACTAGTGAAGAGGTCCCATATTTTAAGGCAGTTTTATCAATTGATTTGCATCAAACTTTTTAAGTTACAAATTTCTAGTACAATGTCCGACTGTTATGTAGAAAAACATAAAATGTCTCGGAATTACTTTTTGTCGGTGATTACAGTAATGTGTGCCCGAAGTGGCAGCAATTTCTGGGCCTCTAATAAAATTTATTCTGCTGGGGCTTAGGAGTCATTAAATTTTAAGTTGGTGGTGCTATACATTTTTGGGATTTTTTTTCGCTGTCTATTGCAGTTTTGGAGATAAGATCCCTAACTTCGATGATCCACTTCTAGAGCGTTGTCAGTTGACGGCATGCAACCACTTTATTACTGATAGACATAACTTACTCAACTCTAGCTTTCTGATATGGAATGCAATTTTGCTGCATAAGGATAACGATATAAGATTTTTATAATGCATGATCCAAGATTATAATGCACGAGTCATCGGGGGAATATCGGGAAGGTTAAATCTGTTTTAGGAATATTTTGAAGTAGGTGTGTCTTAGCTCTTTCTTGTTAATGTTTAAAATCCAAAATTAATATTTGACAGTTTCCAACGTGCCTTTTTAACGCTGTTTTTATTCAAAATCTGAAAAGTGATAGTTATGTGTTGCTGTAATTTTATATTGCCATCTTTACTTATCTAACCAACAATAGTGTTTTTGCCTTTTTAAATGTCGAAGTAATGTTCCATGCTCATACTCTAAAATTGATGTCTAACAGAAGAAGAGGGCGCTGTTTGTATTTCATACATTATTGATGTATATAAATCGTATTGCTACTGTGAATAGAAAATGTTTATAGAATTCTTTCTTTTTGTGCATTCCCTTGTTTGCAAGATCATTGCTCTCATAATTAACTATTTAAAACGATCTTAGGTTAATTCAAACCATTAACTAAATTTAAAATGAAGATAAATTTCACTGCAGAGTTAGAGTTCTTTTTCTTTCAGAACTATACTAGGATACATTCAGTACACTGAAAAGTGATGAGTCAGTTATTAGATATCATTTACAGCAGTGCTGGCTTCGGAGTTGAGAAGCTACCATGGTAGAAATACAAGCTGACTTCCCCATTGAAATAAATGCAAGATGGATTAATTCGTTCTTGGGCTTCAGATACTTGTTTATTTAAAACTTAAAACAATATTTCACGTGTAAAATAAAAAGAAAACAGGAAATCTAAAAGAAAAAGAAAAAGAAATTCGGGATAAACGGGACCCTCCTGTTTTTACTCAGAACAGTGAATTTGCTGGATGACAAGTAATCATTCAAGAGATCTGTGTGACTGTCGTGTGTGATGTCTATTCTAGCGGCGTAGAATAAAATAAGTTTCGTCTTCCAGTCTAGCGGAAGTTTTGCATTCTAGGGAAAAAGAATGATAATAATTTAAAACCTTCTAAAGGGGCATTTTTTTCCCAATAATGGCATATTTAAATATTTTTTTAGATTGAGATTGATTTAAGAAAATAATTTTTATAAATAAAATAAAATTTGTAAATATGAAAATCTGTGAACAGTAAACCTAGAATAAGTCTATTTTTGAATTCTTTCGGCCTCCACTGCAGAACAAAAAAAATAATTAATGAATGAAAGAAATAATAATGCTAGGAAAGTGCTGCAGCACTGTATCCCATTAACATATTGAAAGATGCAATGTATAAATGGCCTTAAAATACGATGTTATACAATACAGTTATATACAATACGCCTATGGTCAAAACTAATCTTGAATCGAAATAAATACTCAGACAATTTGATGATAAACAATTTGGAGTTGAATATGCCGTTCCTTGAGATAACTTTGCTTAACACGAATGAAATTTAAAAAAATATTCTACATTATCTATAACTAGAAAATCACCCGTCATGGTTTGACGGGTGCAAATTGTCTCTTCATTCGAGAGATTTTCCGTCAAATTTGACGTGTTTAAATACATATATATGCGAGAGAAATGTTTAACATTAATTGAAAACAAATAAAATAAACATATGTTTTATGATAGGATACATTTTTTTATTTACATATTATTTAAATATTTCTTTATTCAAAAAAACCTCTTGGTAAACAACATTCAGTGTGAAGTATTTTTCGTTGTTTAATAATTTTCCTTGTACTTCAGATGTCTTTGTGTAAATTTTAACGTGATTGGGAATCCTAGACCTTGAAAGTGCAACATAGAGCTGTTCAAGTGAAAAGACGGGCTCATCGAGGTAAATTCCAACATGATCGAAAATTTGCCACTGCGATTTGTTGATAGTCATCGTATAAGCTGGAATTGACGGGAACTGGCGGCGGTTCAGAACGAATAGTAGATTCGAGTAACTGGTGGCTAATTTAATTCTTGGCAAGAAAACAACATCGCCACGATTGCATTCAGATACAATTTGACGTCCAAACTACATCACGCGCATGATCACTGACGTAATTTGCTACTTTCTATTAAAAACGGAATTTAATTTGAAATATGGAATTAATATAATTTAAAATTTCTCGGGAACTATTGATCATGGCGAGATAAATTTTATATCAATCGATAGAAAATTTTATTTCACTATTTTAGAGCTATTAAATTTGAAATTAGAACGACAATTACTCTTTTAAATTTAAAATGACTGAAATTTAGGTTCTCTAACAATGAAATAATGCTGTTTAACATCTCGCAGTGCTATGGCGCGAGTTTTATTGTTGACGATGTCAGAGCGTTACCGGAGGATCTGGACTATTGTATTAGTAATTAGCCACGAATTGATTCCGATCTATAAAAATTGTTAAGTTACAAAGATAATTGTTGTATTTTTTCCGAATCATTTGTTGAAAGAATTGGTCCCATTTTGAAAGAATATGTAACTCAAAGGAAATTTTTTTCTTTATTTGGAAACTGATATAAAAAAATGTTATCAAAAATTTTATAAACGTTTCTGCACTAAAACGTTGCCATCAGTTGTTGTGTCAACATCAAAAGTCATTCATCTATTTCAAGGAGAAAAGTGCAATAACAATTCTTGCGAAGTCTGTAGGAAAATATATTTTTACAATAATAGTCTTCTTATTAGATTTAGTTATGCTATGAAATATCATCTGCAAATATCATCACCCTAACAGACTAAAATTTTAAAGTTTTGAAAAGGATTTGTTGAGTGAGGCAGCCTCATTTCATCACGTCATATGCTGATACTTTAAGTAGGTTTCGCATTGATCGTTGAGAATGCTATTCTTCAATTTGAAGTGTTCGAGTACACCAGTTTTATGTTTTTGCACTCCCTCTTTCGGTTGAGAAAGGTACAAGAGTGATGATGTTGTCCTGGACAATCCAACAATGTCAGAACATGGTTGATGAGTGTACCTACAAAGGTAGATAGATCTATTATATTTAGGATATATTGCTTTAACTTCAATATTTTTTTATTGAAAACATGAAATTTTAAGACATAGCTTTAGATAGAAATGATGAAATTTACAAATTCTGAGATAAATAAATATTTACTTTTTGCATGCATTGCAGAAGAGTATGTGTAAGAAGCACCCTCAATGCTGTAATCTTCTATTGGGAAAATATTAAGGTTGTTCCCCACAACGTATGCAAAATTTATCTAATATTGTATTTTAAGAATATTAGAAAATTTTTGCATAAATGGAAAAAGTGTAAAAATAGGAAATACCGAAAATTGTAATGTTGTATCGTTGTTCAAACATTTAAATTCTTCTTAAGGCTTGAGATAATTTCGAGAAATATTTTTTGTTACAGAACGAAAACATGAAACCAACACCTGAAAATAGCGGCAATGTTAAAACATCTCAAAGTACCGGATAAAAATAACAAGTATTACTACAGTTTTTCACTAGAAAAATGCCATATAAATTAGATACAAAATAATTGATTCTAAAGTTTGTTAATTGTTGCTAAATAAAATATTATATGCGTAAGTCGTTTAGGAAATTCTAATACTAACACTAAATTTTTATATTTTTCTCAAAAAAAAAATTATTCTTTCACTTTTTTTCAAAAAGCTGTCCTCACTCTTGAAATAAATTTACGGGAAGTCACTATATTTACTAGAAATATATTTTTAGCAGTCAAGAAAATTAATAGAAATTACTAATAGGAATTAGTTCTGCGTCAAATGTCCTTAGAAAAGCAAAATATGTACCTGAGTTTAATTAAAATATTACTTATAAAATAATCATTTGTACAAAAAAGCAAAATAAATAATATAATAAAAATTAGTAATAAAGCATTTTTGCATTATATGTCCATCCAAAGAGCAAAATTGTTATCTTAATTCAATTAAAAAATATTATTTATCATAAAACAATGCTCATAAAAATATGGGAAATTGTAGAAAATATGAAGGCTGAATAGGTAGCCAACCAAATTTGATCGCTTTCGTGTACGTAAAAAATAGAGATGAATCAACAATCGAGAGAATCACACAAGAATTGCCCCTTCCCAGCACGAGCCACACGGGCTTTTATGAAAAACCGGCCGCCACGACAGATAGCGGGCCCCCGCATAATAGCCCTCATTACGAGCGGCCCATGCGGAAATCCCCGTTTTACCGTACGACTCGTCATCGGAGATGGGCCCTAAGAGCCACACCATTGCATCGCTTTTCGATATCAAACTGATTATAATTAGAGTCGGAATCTGTCACAAACCGATTAGTAAGACATCTAGTTTGTTTTATTTGGTTCTTCAGATAAGCCATATCGGTGACTGACATATAAAAAGATTTCGTAAATTCGCATTTTCACTCTACGATTTCATTCGTAGCTATGAAATACTTGAAATAGTCAGATTTAAAATTAAAAACCAGCGGGAATGGTCTCCCCTAAACTTTCTCGTATACTCCTAACACATGTAGAGAAAACTAGAATAATAAAAGACGTCAAATAAACTTCCGTCGCAAGTAAACCAAAGTTGGAACCACGCGTGGTTTGAAGGATCAAAACAAATTCAAATCCTCTGCTCATTCTTTTGCGCAACAGGACCTGGCGAGACTCCCTAAATGTTTGCTTCCTTACAAAATCACTCCAGAATTTGTTTTTGGCAAACTGCCAAGTTTCGGAGCGTCCCTTCCTTGCACAGGCATTGCCACTAGTAGGCATGCGCAGGGAGTTAGTTTCAAAACTGAACAAGTATGCGATTATACAGACCGACAGACAGTCAACCCTTTGACGGATTTGGCCCAAAATTTTATACGGACCTACATTCATGACGATAAAAATGTGTATAAAATTTTATCCACCTGGCTTTTCAAGTTTTTGAGTTATAGCGTTCGCATGACCCCGAACATACAGACAGACAGACTTCCCGTAGACGGATTTTGTCCAAAATTTGATAGAAACCTACAAATTATGTTTAAAGACCACATACCAAATTTCATCCCCGTAGCTCTAATAGTTTTCGAGTTATCGTGTTAACAGACAGACATAATTCCAAAATTGTGTTTTTCGGACTCAGGGAGGTTTAAAACGTGGAGATTCGTCAAAATCTCGAGTTCGAATTTTTTGACGATTACAATACTTTCTCTTTGTATACTTCGTATACGAGAAAGTAGTAATATATTTATTTGGGAACTTTTTCTTTCCGTGGGGCTTTCGTAAAATGCGAGTTGATCTTGGAAAGAGCGGTGATTTGAAAAACATTCACCATTTAAAACTTATCATCTCTTAGCAAGAACGAAGGCGCCGCTTATTTCACCCGTAAAAAAAAGAAAACGGTTTTGAAAGAGTTATAAACTGTTTTTGGTTTTGAGAAGAAATGTAATTTTTAAACAGGTGTGCGTTAATTTTTTTTTTTTAATATCATAAAGATTACCTACTGTAGTTTGTAATTTTTTTATGTTGAGCGTGAAAGGGACAAAATAAAGACATGGCGTCAGATATAATTTGAATTCTTTAGCTTATGTTTATCATTTTTTTATATCCTACATGAAAAATAAACTTATGAAAGGAGAAGATTTTTCAGATATTTTTGTACATATCATTCAGAGAAAAAGTTTATAAAAGTCATCTTAAAAATATATGGATAAAATTAATAAAGTTTAATTTTATAACTTATTTTTTTCAAAAAAAGCATCATTCGAATGAGGAAAAACACGACTAAGGAAATGATAGATTGAATCCTCGTCAGAAAAGAAGTCCCGACTATAAAAAGACTGGGCCGTTCTACAATGAGTAAGATCTGTTGACTGAAAAAGCATTCCGGTCTCGAAAACATGACTGTTGAACCAATCAGTTATTTATAAACAGTTTTTGGGTTTGTTCTTAATTTCAACGTTCTATTCGTTAGGGGTTTTAAAAATATCTAAAATGGCTAAATTCCGTTGAACGGTTGATGAATACCAACGTTCTTCGGCTTAGGGAACTTCGCATACTCGAGCGAATTGTGTTCGATTAGAGATGTTATATTGGCACAATCTCCGATACAGTGTATTTTTAGAAACGTATATGTGTTTTTGTCGCTAATATTTCTTGCTAGTCAGTTATATTTAAGTTCACAAAATTTTCTTAACAATGTCTGTAATGTCTGTAACAACGGCTGTAAATTCCGCACGTGTTCTAGCATGATGTGGTCTTTTTTCGAACGCGAATGTTTTAAAATCTTTGTTTAGATTCACATTATTTCTAGTAACAGAGTACCAAACAGTGACGGAAACTATGTTCGGAATCTCTTCAACTAGCAACGGTATTTTTTAATTTTAAAATATAACTTCGCATCCGGAAAAAAATCCTTTAATAGTCTTCCATGTTCGGAATGCGTTCGGCGGCAGCGTAGAGCAGGCGCTGCGTTGAGATTCCTCATTTGTTGAAGGATCTTCATCGAGTCTGGCGTTGAAATACTGTAAAACAGTGATATTCAAAGCATCATAATTCGGTCAGTTTTAGTCGCAGAAAAGTTGAGCTTTTTTCGTTTGAAATGCTACTTTGTTAAGAATATGTTACTAAATAAGATTATAAAACCGGGGTGGGACTATATTAAAATTTAGACTTTTTTAGAATTAGAATTTTTCGTTATTGCATTTATGCACTTGCAAAGAATAAGATATAATTCCTTACGTAATTTAAAGCATTTTTGTAATGGGAAGTATATCTCTAGCGGTTTAGATGTTAGCTATTGTACCACGTTCGAAGTGAACACCTGCATATTAAAATCCATACATCGAGTTTGTCGGGATTGTTTAGTTATGACGTTCGTGCATACAGGAATAGACTGGACGGACAGATAATCATCGTTTGATAGACTTGGTCCCAAATTTTTTGCAGATCTACAGTTGTAGTAATAACACCACATGCCAAATGTCATCCATCTGGCTAGTTGCATTTTTGATTCATCGTTTTGTTGCAGATCTACAGTTGTAGTAATAACACCACATGCCAAATGTCATCCATCTGGCTAGTTGCATTTTTGAATCATCGTTTTGTTGCAGATCTACAGTTGTAGTAATAACACCACATGCCAAATGTCATCCATCTGGCTAGTTGCATATTTGAATAATCGTTTTGTTGCAAATCTACAGTTGTAGTAATAACACCACATGCCAAATGTCACCCATCTGGCTAGTTGCATTTTTGAATCATCGTTGTCACATCCACAGCAACACAAACTTCCTCCTGGCGGATTTCACACAAAATTGGATAGAAACTTACATTCTTGGAGCAAAGGCGGCATGACACATTTTATTCGTAGGTTGTTTCTTCTTCGGGTTATCGTGTTCACGGAAGGACACAATCCCAAAAATATGTTATCGGGCTTGGGAAGACCTAATATATGTATTTATCAAAATCTAAAGATCGAATTTTTTGACAATTACGATAATAAAGACGATGCTTACACCGATATTAATTGCTTTCGCGCCGATATATGCATTCTAACATGAGATCAGTTTCATATACAGGTTTTAGAGATTTTGGACATGGCTTTTCATTTTAGCATTCCAAATATTTTACCTTTAAATCAAAATCACATTCGATTTTGATTAATTTTAATCGTATTACGATTAACAACTGAATAAATTAAACGTCAAAATCGAAATTCATTTTAAATTATTCCCATAATACCAGGTGAATAAAAGTAAATTTCGTTTAATTATGTGAATAATTTTTATCTGCATTATGGTCTTATTCAAATATATTTAACTGAGCCTAACAATATACCGCTAGCTTTCCTTTTTTTGTTTTAACTGATATGAGAAGAAATATCGATGGGGTTTATGCGAGTTCATGACATAAAAACTCGCCCCCTAAACAGACCATATTTTTAAAATTAACCCTATGCTGATATTCCCATTGTATATTATGCAATATATTAAACTTATTCCAGTCGATGAAAATATTAAAACGATATTAAGTGCTATAGAATATAAATGATTTGCAACTTCCATTGCATTAAGCATAGTATTTCACTTCTAATTGCCTAACAAATTCAAACTGTTCACCCTTAATCCGCCTCAGGGTAAGAAAGGTTCTGAACAACTGAACACAGTGATAGAAATACAAGACACTACTCATTCCAAATTAAACAACTCTAAATACCTTTATTCGGCTCTTTCGGAAGATAAGCTCTTAACCAATGAAAAACCAGTGGGAGTGGCCTCCCTAAACTTTCTCGTATACTGCTCAAAAATTTGTCACTTCCCCTCCCCTTGCGTGGATAAAAAAAATCGAACCTACTGTAATCCAGAATGCAAAGAATATCAGAAGGTTTTTCATTGCAGATTATAGTGATTGTAAAATATTTAGGTGAAGAATCATATTCAAAGAGATGCCTATGTATTAAAACTTAGCAATATTTATTTTCCATCACACTCCAGCAAGCTCCGCTAATACGCGCGAGCGAAAACAAAACAGGAGATGAAACGAATCTATCACAAACTCCGTCTCAAGGACAAAGTGACGTAATCCTCGCGCTTGGTACCAGAGATTGCTACCAGTACGCATGCGCATGGAGATTAGTTTTAAAACGAAGGCTAAACAAGTATGCGATTATACAGATCGCCAGACAGTCAGCCCGTTGACGGATTTGACCCACAATTTTATACGGACCTACATTCATGACGATAAAACTGTGGATGAAATTTTATCCATCTAGCTTTTCAAGTTTTTGAGTTATAGCGTTCACATGACCGCGGACAGACAGATAGACAGACTTCCCTTGGACGGATTTTCTCCAAAATTTGAAAGAAACCTACAAATTATGTGTAAAGATCACATACCAAATTTCATCCCTGTATCTCTAATAGTTTTCGAGTAATCGTGTTCATAGACACACAGACAGACATAATTCCAAAATTGTGTTTTTCGGACTCAGGGAGGTCTAAAACGTGGAGATTCGTGAAAATCTCGAGTTCGAATTTTTTGACGATTACAATACTTTCTCTTTGTATACTTCGTATACGAGAAAGTAAAAATACTCTTTTGAGATAAAATGAAAAAATTCATTGTATTTATTTATCTGAAAGGGCTCCCATTTAGATGGGTCATAAACATGAGATGACGATAGCTTGCTTATCGAGAGTTGCACGCATTTCTTTTTTGAAATATTTTGTTTTGTCTAATTATTTATACTTTCCAATCCTATTGTGATCTTCATAGTAAAACTATCAAAGATAAGTCATTAAAAATACGTCTAAACTCCTATTCCATCGGAAAAGCCTTATCAGGTGGTTAAAGCGGGTCTCAGAACCTTAAAAAAACTTTTTTATATATTTATGTTTATATATGAAAAATATGTTTTTATAGAATATTTACCAGCAATTCTATACATCTCGAACCTCAAATAAAAGTTTTTTAAATATTTGGTATATGTTGGTCGCCTCCTATTTATCTATTGCAATAAAATTATCAAAAATATTGCAATATATTAATATAAGACTATGTAACTGTACAGAATTTGAAAATTCTAACAAATTAAGAAATGAGTTGAAAATTCGATTGCAACTCTTTACAAGCCATCCTTTAAAAATAAAATCAGTTTTCGTAACACAAATAAGAGAAGTTAAATAAAAGTTCTGGAAAACCAAGAAGGGCTATTGCAATGAAGGGTAATAGTTGAAATTTCTATCAATTGTAATAAATTTATAAAAAAAAATTTCGCAATATATCGAATAAGGACATCATAATATGAGGTAACCGCCGGTATATAATAAGGTAATCGTATAATAAAGATAATCGTAAGGGAGTAACTATGTATATATGGATAATCAAGAAGGATTATTGCAATAAAAGTGTTGGAATAACCACTAAATGTTGCTGTACTATTCAAATTTTAAAATTTCTTAAACTTTAAAATATTTTAAAATTCCTGAACATCGTTTGAAATTATAAGCGTAATAATATACTAAAATTATTATGAAATATCGTTAAAAGTCTATCTATACCATTATCTTACACAATTAAAGATAACAGTTATCTAATTTCTAACCAAGATCAGATAATACGTCTCCTTGAAGCGATCTCTTGGACAACGTACTGAAGAGGTTCTACTGTACTTAGAATGGGGTCACGTAATCTGACAAAGTCGATGGAAGCAATCTGAGGAAAAAGTAATTATTGCTTGATAATTATAAGTAAAGAAATTGTTGCACCTTATATCAACCTGTATTTTCTCTTTTTTTCTTAAGGGGACACATTACACAAAAAAATGGACAAAATATTGACTTATTGTATCAAAATTTCAAATTTATACCTTTAATATTACAGAAGTTATTTAGCTTTTTATTTACGATGACCAATGATAAACATTCGCAAATGGCAACTTAAACAAAAGACAACGTTGAATGGCGTTTTCTCGATATTGGACTTTTCTTCACTTTCATGTTTTCAAAATGCTAAGGCCTTTTTCTTTTTCTGGATAGAGCTTTCAAATTTCTTGTGATTGTTTATCTTTATGCGCATGATAAAATTATATATGCAATAAACATTCAGTTGCTTAGTTTTTTTTATACAAGATATAAATTAAGGTAGTGCTAAATTTCCTCATCTTTCATCACATAAAACTGTAAAAAATCTATATTTAAGCGAATATTCGATGCATCTTAAAATCCACGCGCAGTTTTGTGTAATATACTTTAGTGAATCTGCAAATAAAATTTGAAGCAAAAATATTCATATTTGAAAAAGTAGTAGAGAATTTTAAAAACTGAATTTTTCTTTAAAAAAATTTTAATTTTAACTTAACCAGCAGATCAAAATGAATTTTTCTCTTTAAGATGACTTTATATGATGGTTAAGTTTTAATCAGTCGACGCTCGTTATAACAACCCTCTGCGTCCCACAGCAAAAGGTCTTTATAACGAGTGGTCGCTATAGTGGATATAATTAAAAAATGTACGCATACATTCCGTAAAAATAGGCTATTTTTAAAGAGATTGCAACTAAATACTCAAATTATTTTTTATGATTGGTATCAAAAATAGAATTTTATCAATTAAAAAATAGATTTTAAAGAAGAAAATAAAGGAATTTTGGAGAAATACCTTGAAGAGTGTCCGCTGAATTCGGACGTTATATTGGGATTAGACGACACTGGACGGTCGTTATACCGGTAGTAAAATAACATGGAAGTAAAATAACATAACAATATTTGGGGGTGAGTACATAGGGAAACACAGTTGGGGATTTTATCACGGGTAGTTATAATGGAATGATCTTTTTAATGAGTGGTCGTTATAACGAGCGTCGACTGTAGTCTGAAAACTTTTTCAATAATACTTCAAATAAAAAAATTCTTTAGAAGGTAGTGTGTCCCCTTAATAGTTCAAATTTTTATCAATGATATAGTTTTTTTTATTTCATCTTTCCTCCATTCACTATTTTTCCTGCATTTTGCCTATCTACACCTCTTATATCCCAGTACTAAATGCCTGGCGTCAAGAATTGAGAGTTGGGAAAACCCTATTACTGTCCAGTAGCAGAATTCCGTCTATAAGAACTCCATCTTGCAAGGGAATTGGAAGTTGAGTACGAGGATGCTGAGTGAAGATGCTCTTGTCTTCATCAGCAAACTGAATGTCACTTGGTTGATATGCACTCTTAAAGTGGTAGAAGGTTTACTACTAGAAATGAATCTCCTCCTTTATATTTTTGTGAGAATTTCTGTGTCGCAGAGGCATTAAGTAAAAATCAGAAATTAAAAATAACAATTAAATTCATTTTAATGTTTTTTGATTAAAATACACGAGTTTGAAACATATATGCAATATACAATTAAGTTCATTATTTCTTTCGATTTCAACATGCAAAATTTCAAGGTGAAATTTCAAACAAAAAAAAATCAGTATAATCAAAAAGTTCTATCAAAAAGGATAAGTTAAAAAGTTCTGAGACAAAAATCGATAGTATAACGATAGTATTAGCTAACATTCTTATATATTAAAAAAGGATAAAAAGATACCACATAATAATTATTACATGGTGCATATTTTAAGTTTAAAATTTCATTTTATATAATAAAATTATTAAAATATAAAAAATATATGTATAAAAATAAAAAAAATAATTATAAAAGAATTTGCAATAAAAAGCCATCGAATAAAAGGAATAAATAATCAAATACTTTTTTACAAAATTGTTAATTCCAGTTAAGTTCATATAGTTTTTAGAAACAATAACAATTGAAATATAAACACTAAAACAATATACTTTGAAACAGCCGCTTAATCTTGCAATTTTACTAATAATTAAATATATTATTAGCTATATATATCTCATCAACCTCCATATAAATTCATATTTATATATGAAAACAAAATGCGCAAACGAATACCAAATATAACAAGTTCTTACATAAAACGTGACTGTAACAAACAAAATGAGTACTTCATTTGAATTATAAAGTTTTATTTTCCAGGAAAGTATTACTTCTAAAAATATGCCATAACAAATAGCTAAAAGAAATATATGTACTAAACACCTCAGTTTCCTTCACATTTAATAATATATTGGTTAAAAAATAAAACATACATTTATAAAAGGGGCAAAAAGCTATACTCATCTCTTGGCGGATACACCTACTCTTGGCACAACCTTTTATACATTACATCTGCAGCTAATTTAATGTGACTGCTCATGAAATCTTTCCATTCCTGGGAGCTAAAAATTTGCTTTCGTTGTTCTAGTATATAATCCTCCACAGCACTTTTGAGGTCGTCATCATTGTGTAGATCAGCCAGAACTAAAATGCCACAAGCATTTGCTGGACACAAGTTCTCTTTCAAGAAAGAAGAACATCTGCTTTTCAGGGTCAGGATGTGGTATTTATCTGCAGCAGCGTACAACTTGGATGCGCTTTCTAGCTGCAGATCATCTGTGACAGCCGTGTAAATGAAGAGCAACATTCGGTGAACGGTGTCGTCCTCGAAATCGGTGATGTCGACGTGTCCGCTGATCTTCTCCTTCATGTCGTGACTGAACATGTTTCTAAACACAGGAGATCTGGCACTTAATATAGCCTTGTGTGCTGGGAAGGTTTTTGTCGATGTACGCAGCTCGGTGTCGGAGAAGATCCCATCGATACACAGCGATTTCAACTCCTCAATCAGAACTGCCGTGCTTTGAGATTTCTCTTTTCCAACCACCTCGTCCTCTAATTTAGATTTTTTTCTACAGTAGAAATTTTCAGTAATCAGAAAAGCGAATTTAAAATTAAGAGTCAAAACATCATTCGGCAACCATCGGCTTTTGTTCTCCAACAACATTTTGGGGAAATACAGCGTAGGTGGTAATATTCCATTCATCAGATCGTGGAGGAAACATTTTTTGATTCCACAGTTTTCCGTTTCCCCTTCCGAATCTATAATCGAAGTATTCCATGAAATATATCGTATGTTGTCATCGAATGAAATTATTTCTATGTCCATCCTTTTTTCAAAATCTTCATTTAAAACTAGATCAAACTCAATTAAATCATCTTTGTAATTCTTTCTTATTCCAGGCTGAGCGGTACTGAATTCGTCGATTCTCCAATCGAAAGATCTCTTATTCCCATTCCAAACCGTTCGTGCGAATACATGTTTTGATTTGACAAGGGTTTCTTCTGCCTTCTGTAACGTACACTCAACGGTCAGGGTATCTTCAGGAAGAAATGCTTCTCTGTCAGTGAGGAAAATTCTTTCTCGTGCATCGAAAGTGATTTCCAAATGCTTAGCTTTCGCGAAACGCTCCAGATCTGAAATTTCTGTCAAAAATGAATCGCATTTACCAAAGATTGCGAGTTGGAACTTTACTTCAACGATATCAGGTCCGCTACAGTCCTCTACTCTCTGAAGATAGACACCGATATCATTTTCACCTTCGACTACCCACAACCACAAACGCCATTTCGTACCTTCCACTGCATCTGCAATAAAAGGGGGACTTTCCATCAGATACCCCACCGGTAACCACCAGTAATAACTGATGTTTTCAATTTTCCACTGGAAAGTGCATCCGTTTGTTTCCACGTCAGTTTTGGCTGCCATTTTGAGTCCCTTTCTTAGATGGCACTCACAGCAGGAAGTTTACGAAGAGAAGTATTGTAGATAAATATATACCAAATGACAATCGACACTAAGCGGGGTGAAATATTCCACCAATCGTGACTTCTTCTGTTCATTCACGGTCCAAAGACTAGAGAAGTGAGAGAAATCCTCTTCAGTTTATCTACATTTGCTTACTGGAACAGCGATTGATTATGAATAAGCGCGTGATTTTATGGTACTTAAAATGAAATTGTTTTCCTTTGTTTCTATCAGCAGTGATAAATTGACTCTCCAATAGGCATTTCATCTCTCTCCTTGCGTTAAAACAACTGATTAATGTGTGATAAACTGATAGCGATAGTTGATTTTCGCTTGTATCAGGGAATTCGCATGCAATAATATTTGCCTGTACAGAAACTGTGATTCTCGAGTTTTTTCGTTAATACCAACTACTAGATTGATACGCAGAACTATTGTTGTTATAAAAAAA
>BGPR01007524.1:39033-62417 GCA_013235015.1 Araneus ventricosus
GGGGTACGCGAGGGAAAAAAGGTTGAGAACCCTTTGGGAAAGGTTGAGAAAGGACTTACAGCGCCAACTGGTGGAAAACGGTAGAGTTAGCGTTATTATCTCTAAAACGGTACGAGGTAGAGGAAAACAGTGAATTACAAAGTTGTAAACCATCATCGATTTAGTACAAAAAGACACCTTATGGCCATGAATGCTAAAAACAGAAAGCTTAAAATGCACATTTGTTTGTTCGCGGCTTCCGAAACTGTGACGTCACGAAACTATGCTACACCGTGTGCAACGTGAAGTTCAAGCAAGGGTCCAGATGTGCATTGTTAGCTGACGGAGAGAAGTTTGAACAACAAAAATAGAAGTTTCTTGGGATAACTAGTTCTTTTTTTTTTCTTTCTAAGAATGTTTTGTCACGTGTCAGAGTAGGAAATCGCGAACAAACAAATACGTGTTCTAAGCATTACGTCCACAAATTTCTTTTCGTACTAAATCGATGATGCTCTACAACTTTGTAATTCATTGTTTTCCTCTATCTCGTACCGTTTTAGAGATAATAACGCTAACTCCACCGTTTTTCACCAGGTGCCGCTGTAAGTGGTTTCATCCAGTACCGCATATTCACTTTACCATAACTAGATACCATTCTTATGAAGACAGCTGCAGCCATTTGGTAGTTAAAAGGGTGGTAAGGTACTTGAGTGGACACCTTATATAATAATGGGTTAAGAAATAAATGAAAGATTCATTTAACCAATTCCATGTTTTCCCATTTTGCAATAGCACTGCCATGGTAGTGCAGAAATATTATATTTTTTGTTTTTCTTTCTATGTTCTTTTATTCTTCCTACAACTATATATCTTTAATACATAGGTTTTAAAATTAATATTTGAGTACTTAGTGATAGACCGCTAAGTGTATTTTATTTGAAAAACTGTGACATATGGCAAAAAGAAGTGACACTTCTGCCATCCTACATTCACTTATAACTCCATTAAAAGCTCTGAAATGAATATCCAGTGGTATGCGATCGGTCAAAACTATAACAACTAACTAGTGAAGAAGTCCCATATTTTAAGACAGTTTTATCAATTGATTTGCATCAAACTTTTTAAGTTACAAATTTCTAGTACAATGTCCGACTGTTATGTAGAAAATCATAAAATGTCATGGAATTACTTTATTTCGGTAATTTCAGTACTGTGTGCTCGAAGTGGCAGCAATTTGGTGCCTCTAATAAAATTTGTTCTGCTGATGGTTAGGAGTCATTAAATTTTAAGTTGATGTTGCTATACAATTTTTGGAATTTCTTTTTCGCTCTCTTTGCTGTTTTTCAGATAAGATCTCAAACTTCGTTGTTCCATCACCAGAGAATTCTCAGTTCATGGCATGCAACCACTTTATTATTGATGGATATAACTTACTCAACTCTAGCTTTCTGATATGGAATGCAATTTTGCTGTATATGGATAACGATATAAGATTTTTATAATGCATGACCTAAGATTTAAATGCACGAGTCATCGGGGGAGTATCGGGAAAGATAAATCTGTTTTAGGAATATTTTGAAACAGGTGTGTCTTAGCTGCTCTTTCTTGTTAATGTTTAAAATCCAAATTGATATTTGACAGTTTCCAACGTGCCTTTTTAATGCTGTTTTTATTCAAATGCTGAAAAACGGTAGTTGTGTGTTGCTGTAATTTTATACTGTTATCCTTACTTATCCAAACAACAGTAGTGTTTTTGCCTTTTTAAATGTCGAAGTGATGTTCCATGCTCATACTCTGAAACTTATGTCTAATAGAAGAAGAGGGTGCTGTTTGTATTTCATACCTTATTGATGTAAATAACTCGAATTGTTACTGTGAATAAAAATATTTATAGTATTCTTCCTTCTTTTCAAGACCATTTCTCTCATAATTAACTATTTAAAAACGATCTTAGGTTAATTCAAACCATTAACTAAATTTAAAATGAAGATGAATTTCACTACAGAATTTTAGAGAGCTCTGTTTTCCTCAATACTACGCTAGGATACATTCAGTACTGAAAAGTGATGAGTCAGTTATTAAATATCATTTACAGCAGTGCTCGCTTCGGAGTTGAGAAGCTACCATGGTAGAAATACAAGCTGACTTTCCCATTGAAATAAATGCAAGATGGATTAATTCGTTCTTGGGCTGCAGATACTTGTTTGTTTAAACCTTTAAAACAGAATTTAACGTGTAAAATCGAAGGAAATCTAAAAGAAAAACAAATTCGGGATTAATGAGAACTTACTGTTTTTACTCAGAACAGTGAATTTGCTAGCTGTCCATTATATGCAGATAGTCATTCAAGACATCTGTGTGGCTGTCGTGTGTGATGTCTGTTCCAGCAGCGTAGAATAGAATAAGTTTTGTTTTCCGGTCTAGCGGAACTTTTTCGATCTAGTGACAATATTTTAAAACCTTCTAAAGGGGCATTTTTTCCAATAATGGTATATTTAAATATTTTTTTAGATTGAGATTGATTTTAAAAAAGAATTTTCATAAATAAAATAAAAGAAAATTTGTAAATATGAAAAATCTGTGCACAGCAAACCTAGAATTAGTCTATTTTTGGAATTTTTATAAGTAAAAGATCCACTGCAGAAAAAAATAAAAAAAATAAATATAAATAATAATTATGCAAGGAAAGCGCTGCAGCATTGCATTCAATAAACACATTAAAAGATGCAATGTATGAAAGGCCTTGCAGAAATGCAAGAAGTTGCATACAATGCGCCTATGGTTAAAAGTAATCCTTGATAGTGGAATTAAATACTGAGAGAATTTGATGATAAACGATTTGGAGTTGCTGCTCCGGAGATAACATTGGTTATCACGAATGCGATTAAAAAATCTTCTGCGTTATCTACAATTAGCTACGAATTGATTCCAATCTATAAATATAATTAACTTACAAAGAGAATTGTTATATTTATTCTGAATCATTTGTTGAAAGAATTGGTCGCATTGTGAAGGAATGTGTAATTCAAAGAAATTTTATTCTTTATTTGGAAACTGGTATAAAACTGATATAAAAAATTTTTATCAAAAATGTTGTATAAAGTTTCTGCACCAAGCCGTTCCAGCATTTATTCAAATTTGCGTACATCGAAATTTTATTTGACATATTTTTTTTTGGAATACAAACCTTCGAGTGATCTTGAGTCAACATCAAAATTTACCCATTACAAGGAGAAAAGTGCAATAACAATTCTTGCAAAGTCTGCAGGAAAAAAATATATACATAATATTATATAAAATATATTTTCATTATGATAGTCTTTTTATTACATTTAATTATGCGATAAAAATCATCTGCAAATATCGTCACCCTAACAGTTTAAAATTTTAAAGTTTTGAAAAGTATATGTTGAGTGAATGAGCCTCAATTAATCACGTCATATGCTGATATTCTAAGTAGGCTTTGCATTCATCGATGAGAATTCTATTCTGCAATTTGAAATGTCGGAATACACCAGTTCTGTGTCTTCTCACGCTCTTCTTCCTGATAAATAGGGTAGGCCGATGAAAGCTGGATATTTTTATAATTATTGTCTTCTCCATAAATTTAATAATGCTATGAAAAGTAATCTGTGAATATCAGCAGTATAACAGTTTCAAATCAAAATGTTTTCAGAAGGAAGTAATCTCATTTCAGCACGTCATATATTGATACTTTAAGTAGGTTTCGCATTCATCGTTGAGAACGAAATTCTTCAATTTGAAGTGTTCGAGTACACCAGTTTCATCTTTTTGCACTCCCTCTTCCAGATCAGAAAGGTACAAGAGAGTGGGAGGTGGCGATGATGCTGTCCTGGACAATCCAACAATGTCAGAACATGGTTGATGAGTGTACCTACACAGGTAGATAGAATAATTACATTTAAAATGTATTGCTTTATAACTTCAATTCTTTTTATTAAAAACATGAAATTCTAAGACATAGCTCTAGATTGAAATGATGAAATTTCACAATTTCGGAGATTAATGAATATTTATTTTTGCATGCATTGCAGAAGAATATGTGTACGAAGCATCCTAATAGCTGTAATGTTCTATTGCAGAGATTCCCAACCTGTGGTACGCGTACCCCTGGGGTTACGCGGGAGCCCAATTACGCGAAAGTGATTTTGATAATAGCGGAAAAGACAAAACATAAGAATATTCTGGAATTTTCTTTTCTGAAATTCGTATGATAAATGAAAATTGTACGAGTCCGAAAGCCTATTCACGAAATAAGGAAAAGAAGATTAATCTCTAGTTATTGAGTACAGCAGTTAAAAGAGATTTAATTAGAATAAAAATTCAAATGTCGTAACAATCGAAACTAACAGAATCGAAATTTCAAAATTTAAATTTCCCTGAAAATTTCCTAAAATCAAATAGAAACCAGAAGTACAATTGGAATAAAGGTTGTCACTTAAAATAGATGGCCAGCATTTGCATGAACGTTTGCCCCAATTTTGTAAGGCATGAACGCAAGGAATTTTAACCTTTTCTTAAAGCATTCGACCTCCATGCATAGAATGTAAATACAAAAAGTATCTAGAAGTTCTAGAATTTTTTTACAGTAAGTTTACAAAAATTTCGAATACATAAATTTTAAGCGCTCTTTATTTTTTAAATTGAAAAAATATTTTGAGAAATAATTGTAAGGAGTACGATGGTCTGACTATCGATTTATTCGATATTTTATAAAAAATATTACAATTATAAAAAATGTCAATAAGATTCGATTGAAAAAATTCGGAAAGGAAAGTGAACCAAAATATTGATGTAACCTATTTTGTTGTTTTCTTATTCCTAGGACTGCTACAGAAAAACAGTAAAATGGTGTTTGCAGAACAATACAAAATATTCTTTTTCGTAGACTATTCAATTCTATACATCCTGTACTTCGATTAAAAGGGGTTTTTTTATAGGGTGTATACTTTCATTGCCTCCTTTATGTCCATTGTTATGAAATGATCAAAATATCGTAATATATTAACCCTTTAAATGCCCGATTTTTTAAAAATGTTTTTTGACTTTCATTTATTGAATAAAATATAGGATTTGTTAACTATTTTTCCCATTTTGTTTTAAGTATAGTTCACGGCAAAAAAAACCCAGTTTATTACCAATTAATAACACTGGACTTTAGTTGAGAAAACAATTTCCTTGATAAAATTCTATAATATTAAACAAAGATTAATTTTAAGAACTACTAATACGTATAAGGAATATCTTTCAAAATTATAGAATAAAATATGATATTCTCAAGCGTACAAACGAAGCTAAATGGATGCAGCCTCAAGTGAAAGACATCAATTTATTTTTTAATCAGAACACAGGCTGTCATCTATGTATTGTAAATT
Organism: Araneus ventricosus; assembly: GCA_013235015.1. Lineage (NCBI taxonomy): Eukaryota > Metazoa > Arthropoda > Arachnida > Araneae > Araneidae > Araneus > Araneus ventricosus. The sequence continues at coordinate 44,409 of BGPR01007524.1, forward strand.
AATTTAAAAACATTATCAGTTTGTATTCTATTAGCAAAAACAGGCATTAGAGCTTCACTCTTATTCTCAAGATTTTAGAAGACAGAATTGGATATGTTACTTAAAGGTAACTCAGAAATTTTAAGGGTTAAAATAATAATACATAGCCGAACAAAATATGAAAATTCTAGCTCACCAGGATGTAAGTGAAAAATCGATAACAAATTTTTACAAACCGTACTTTAAAAAGAATCAATCTTCATTGTAAAGAAAGTTGATCATTTAAGTTTCTATGTGTGGTTAATAAATCGATCAAAAACGTTGCGATATATCCAATAAGGAGCCTTGCATTTTAATGTTATTTGTCCTGTGATAAAAATGCATAGTAAGAAGAAATTATATATATAGTAATATAAACCAAAATATAACTGTTATTTATGAATATACGAAACAAAATAAACGAGACATATTAAAATGCAATTCAAAAACTAAAAATTTACTAATTAAACAAAATTTAAATTATTATCCTATAAACATAAGTGCAATACACATGCAAAGAGCACACATGTAAAACAATTCTATGAACTTTTTAACTGTTACAACTATTGAAAAAGTCAAAGCTAAAAATTTGGAGTTTTCAACAATAAAATTAGTAGCTCTGCTTTGGAAGAGCATTAGCCAGGTTAAATATATATATATATATGTGATATTTTAATTTTTTAACTTTCCTAAATAATCTTAAAGATACCTCATTTTAAATACTTCCACTTTCATCATAATTAACGCACTACAACTTTCTTTGCAAATCACGAGTTTCTCAAGGGGAATTCCCTTTCCTGGGTACTTAAGCGTTCTGCGCACTCTTTTCTGCCCTTTCTCACGCCAGCATGTAAGCTTTCAACAACAACGCGCCGATCGGGCGTAAACTTCTGAAATCTGGTCATGGAGCTACGTAGAAATTAAGTGCTTTACCTATGAAGAAATAACGCCTGATGCCTAAATAAAAGAAAATTTAAGCAAATATCGTCTCTTCCTTGACAATGGACTGCCTTTCACCTTTTTAAAGCCTGATCTTTCATATATATATATGAAAGATCAGACATATATATATGAAAGATGACATATTATATATATATATATATATAATATGTCATGAAGGATTATTGCAGTAAAAATGCTGTAATGATTAAATGTTGCTGCACTATTTAAAATTTGGAATTTTAAAACTTTAAATATATTTTAATATTGATGAATTCTCTCTGACATTGTAAGCCTAATAATATAGTGAAATGATTTTAAAATCTCGTTATAAAGTAGAAATACATAATTATATTGCACAGTTGAAGTTAGTAGCTATCTAATATCTAACAAAGATTCGATAGCACGTCTCCTTGTTACGCTCCCTTGGACGGCACTCTGAAGAGGTTTTACTGTACTGAGAATAGAGTTACCTAATCTGACCGATGACGACGCCAGCAACCTGATGAAAAAGTGATCATTGCTTACATCACATTATTTCTACCTGTTTTATTTCTCTCTTCTTTAATAGTTCACATTTTTTTCACTACATTTGTTGTTCCATTTCGGTCTCCCTCCATCCACTTTTTCTTCTGAATTTTGTTCCACTATACATCTACATGCCTGACGTTCAGAATTAGGAGTTCAGAAAATCTTATTATTGTATAGTAGCCAAATGTCATCTATGTGAACTCCATCTTGAAGACACGTTCTACTGTTCAATCAGCAAAGCAACAATCATTTCTTTAATGTGCATTCTTAAAGTGGCACAGGAACTACTATTACTATTTGAAATGAAGGTGATTTGGAAATTCAGTATGAGAACGCTAGGTTTAGATGTTCCTGTCTTCAATCAGCAAAGCACTCTCTTAATGTGCACCCTAAAAGTGTCAGAGAGTTTATTACTTGAAATTAATCCCCTTGCCTTACATTTTTATTTAACCTCCTAATTAGATGCCACCATCCATTTGATATATATTTTATTATTTCAATCTACACTGACAGAAAAAAATCCCAACACCAAGAAAGAGTTGTGCTAGATAAACGAAATTTGATAGGCGTGTTTATACATCTGAAAGATGACGTCAATTCAAATTCCGCGCTAGGCGCATAAGTGTGGCGCTAGTAGCGCCACTATGAACATGCAAATCAGGTTTGCTTTATATACACACTGTAAAGTTCGTGAGCGCCATTTATCGTTGAGATTTGACGTAGTGAGTTGATGTTAGTCAATAATGCTTTTAAGAAGAAGAGGAAGTCATTATCAACAGCTCACTGAGTTTGTACGAGGTCGTGTAGTAGGGCTACGAGAAGGTGGGTTTTCTTTCCGCGATACTGCAGAAAGACTCGGCAGGAATGTATCCACTGTGCATGATTGTTGGCAGCAGTGGTCAAGGGAAAACTACTGCCTCAAGAAGACCGGGTTCCGGGCGGCCACGTGGCACTACTGAGAGGGAAGACCGCTGCATCGTACTGCATCTGCGGCAGAAATTTGAACTGCAGCTGGCACCACAGTGACACAACGAACTGTTGCAAATCGGTTACTTCAAGGACAGCTCCGAGCCAGACGCCCTGTAGCGTGCATTCCACTGGCTCCAAACCACTGCCCTTTGCGACGCGAGTGGTGTCAAGCTAGAGCTCATTGGAGGACGGAGTGGAGATCTGTTGTGTTTTCTGATGAAAGCCGGTTCTGTCTTGGAGCCAGTGATGGCCGTGTGTTGGTTAGAAGGAGGCCAGGTGAGCGCCTGCAACCAACCTATCTGCGGCCTAGACACATTAGACCTACACTTGGAGTTATGGTCTGCGGAGCAATTTCCTATGACAGCAGGAGCACTCTCGTGGTTATCCCACGCATCCTGACTTCAAATTTGTACGTCAGTCTGGTGATTCAACCTGTTATGCTGCCATTCATGAACACCATGTGCGAGGGGGTGTTTTCCAACAGGACAACACTCGCCCTCATACCGCTGTTGTAACCCAACATGCTCTACAGAGTGTCGACATGTTGCCTTGGCCTGCTAGATCTCCAGATCTTTCTCCAATCGAGCACGTATGGGACATCATTGGACAACAACTCCAGCGTCATCCACAACCAGCATTAACCGTCCCTGTACTTACCGACCAAGTGCAACAGGCATGGAACTCCATCCCACAAACTGACATCCGGCACCTGTAAGACACAATGCATGCACGTTTGCATGCTTGCATTCAAAATTCTGGCGGTTACACCGGTTATTAATGCACCAGCATTTAACATTTGAAATTGTTCTTCTAGCGCTTACATTAACACCTCTGATCTTGGAAACTTTAATCAATTCAATATGTTACCTAGACAAATGTATTGCCGAAATTTCATTACTCTACAATAATTTTTTTTTTGGTGTTGGTATTTTTTTTTCTTCAATGTATTTAAGATGGTAAAGGATACTTAAGGCATTTAAGCGTGTCCAGATGATTTTTGTATTTAAAATTAATCTTTACGTAGACTTAATTATTGATTTAAATAGCGTATGTTCACAAAAGAGCCGAACGCATGACATGCGACGCCGATAAAGCGGGGGTTAATCTAGTATGTTATTTTTTTGTAGGGATTTCTCTGTCGCTTCTAGTGAAAATTAGAATTTGAGAATAGCAATCTGGTTCCTTTTATTGTCTTTTGGTTATAACGTGCAAGTCTCGAGCAAATATCAAATATACAATTAAGTTGTTTAATTTTAAAATGCAAAAATTCAAAGTGAAGTTTACGATTTAAAAATTCACTAACATCAATATTAAAAAGTCCCGAGATAAAAATCAACAGCATAATGATGGTATTCTTATAATTTAAAAAGGTATGAATATACCATACACCAGCTAATTTCGTGTATACAGGGTATATTTTAAATACTAAAATGCCAGCTTATGTAGAATGTGTAATATTATAAAAAGAATAATTATTTGCAATTTTACCCTAAATGCCTACGAATGAAAGACATAATTTTTTAAACAATTTAAAAAATTATTAAAACAATTTTTGAAATTGATTTAAAAAATATTAATTCCAGCTAATTTCATATTTATTTTAGATACGCTATCAAATGAAATATAGACACAAAAACAGGACACTTCCGAACACCATATTTATTTTGCTATTTTCATAACAATGTATTATATAATTAGTTTTAATATTCTCACTCATTTCTAAAAATAAATACATAATTAGATGTATAAAAAATACATAAATGAATACCAATTGAAAAAAATCAAAAAACATGACTGTAATAATCTAAAGGAGTATTTCACTTCAATTACGAAGTCGTATATTTCTAAAAGGTATTACTCCTAAAAGATATGCTCTAACAGGATATTTAAACGGTGGATACGTAGTTAAACAACTGCACTTTCTTCACATTTAATAACATAAAATTATTAAAAAATCAAACATACCTTTATAATAGGGGCAGAAACGCTGAAGACTTACGGGTCACATGGTGGCTACGTCCGACTCTTGGAAAATCTTTTTGTACATTACATCTGCAGCTAATTTAAGATGAGTGTTCATGAAATCTTTCCATTTCTGCGAGTAGAAAATTTGTTTATGCTGTTTCAGTATATAATCCTGAACAGAGCTTTTCAGGTCGTCATCATTGTGTAGATCAGCCAGAACTAAAACGCGACAAGCATTTGATGGGCGCAGGTTCTCTTTCAAGAAAGAAGAGCATAAGCTCCTTAGGGGCAGGATCGCGTATTTATCAGCAGCCTCGTACAACTTGGCTGCGCTTGCAACCTGCAGATCTTCCAGGGAATCCGTGTATATGTACAGCAGCATTCGTTGAACAGTGTCGTCTTCCAAATCGGTGATGTCGACATAACCACTGTTCTTCTCCTTCATGTCGTCGCTGAACATTCTCATGAACACAGGAGATCTGGCGCTTAATATATTCTTGTGTGCTGGGAAGGTTTTTGTAGAAGTACGCAGCTCCGTGTCACTTAAAATGCCATCGTCAAACATGGATTTCAGTGCATCTATCAGAACTACCTTTTGAGATTTCTCTTTTACGACTACCTCGTTTTCTAAGTTAGCGGAATATTTTCTGCAGCCGAAATGCTCAGCAGTCGATATAACAAATTCAAAATGAAGAGACAGACCATCATTTGGCAAATATCGACTCTTGTTTTCCAGCAGCCTTTTAGGGAACTGCAGCGCAGGTGATAATATTCCTTTCTTCAGATCATTGAGGAAATATTTTGCGATTCCAACGTTTTCGATTTTCCCATCCGAATCTATAATCGAAGTATTGCATGAAATATATTGCATTCTGTAATCAAGTGAAATCACATCTATGTCCAGTTTTGTGTCAAAATCTCTATTTAAAACGAGATCAAACTCAACTGAATCATCTTTGAATTTATTTCTTAGTCCTGGCTGCAGGATACTGAATTTGTCGATTCTCCAATCGAAAGATCTCCTATTTACGCTGAATATTGTTCGGGCATATAGATATTTTGGCTTAACAGGTGTTTTCTTGTGACTCCATATCGCGCATTGAACCGTCAGAGTATCTTCTGGAAGAAAGGCTTCTTTGTCGGTGACGAAAACTTTTTCACGTCTTTTGAATTCTGAGAATCCCCAACTTCCGCCTTTCTGGAAAATATCCGATTCTGTTTTTTCTTCCAAAAATGAACCGTCTATACCCAGGAATGCCAGTTGGTATTTTACCTTAATGCTATCCGGTCCTCTGCAGTCCTCTTCTCTATGAAGATGAAAACCGACGTATTTTTCATCTTCTACCCCCTTAGGGCACAACCACAACGTCCATTTCGTGCCCTGCAATGCATCTGCAATAAAAGCGGGACTCACTATAGGTTGGTTACGCTTAAACCACCAGCAGTGACTTATATTTCCAATTTTCCACTGGAAAGTACATCCGTTTGCTTCGCCATCAGTTTTGGTTGCCATTTGTTGTACCTTGCTATATTCTATCGACAATGATATAATTGCTAAATGAAATGTTATATTTAAATAAATTCGAAAAGACAATCACGTCAGATGAAGACCTCCCCTAATTGTGATATCTTACTTGAATCGGGACCAGTGATTGCTTATCCCTAAGCACGTGATTTTATGATAGCTAAATTGAAATTATCTTTTCTTTGTTTCGCTCAGCACTGATAAATTCACTCCCAATATGTATTTAATCGCTCTTTTGTTCTGTAAAACAATTGATTATTGTGCGATAAAATGATAGTGGTAGGCGATTATACAGATTTTGCTTCATTTATTTAGTTTGATCAAGTTTCGATTCTAGTTTGTATCAAGGAACTTACAATTATAACTGAAAAAAGCAATAAAATTTGACTGTATTAAAATTCTGATTCGCCAATTGATAATGTTTTTCCGCATATTGATATTATTTAAAACTGAACCTTCGAATTTCAACTTAATTTGTGAGCTCAATTTTTAATTCTGCGCGTGTATTCAGACATATTCAAGATCTAAACAACTCTATAAAACTATTTGAAGACTCAAGTTTAAAAAACAACAATTTGTGGAAAACCCCTCTTCATTTAGCTTCTCGTATATTGAAATAGAAATTCAGAAACCTATAATGCCATTATCTATCTGAATCTTAACGATATTTAATTGGAATTTTTATATAAGGTGCTCTATATATCTGGCTTCAAAATTCTGAAAGAAAAATTATACTATGTTTCGCACATGAGCAGTTAAAAGTCATTTGCTAAAAATGCTAATATTTCCTCGAATAGTTAAAGTATTTAATTTTGTAGCGGTTTCAATTCACTGCCTTCTCCTTTTTATGGTAGGTGGCGCTACTAGAGCCATCCGTGTTTTTCCCACGATGCCTCTCTCTCTTCTTCTTCTGTGTACTTGTGTTGTGTTGTTGTTTTCTGTCTTGCGTCTTGTACCTTTTAATGTACTGTGTCGTGGAACTTAGCCATCTAATAAAAATGGTTCCTGAAATTGAATTAATTCTTCAACAGCGGCATTCCATATAAACATGAGTCTCGTCCCTCCACAATTTTAATTAATATAATGTTTTGCTATCATATATTTTGAACGTTTTGGATAATTTGGTTGAAAGCTGCACGTTTTAAGCAAAAAACATGCGGGAAAATTTGGGATTTATTAAACACACCGTTATATGTCCCCGAATATACTTGCTATTTTTGCAGAAGTGCTTGCAAGTATTGCCTACAGCAAGCATATCCATTGATGGAAGTTGCAAATCATTATCGGATTTCTGTGAAACGGGGTGAACCCAAATTCTTTTCTTCGTCAATTTCTGCTCGGTCCCCTTAACGTCCTCATGACCTAATCTTCACTGTAAAATGCGAGTTCAAGCCTATTATTTACATGGTCGAAGTTTAAGAGCAATTATCCCAGCCTTTCCAGAAAAAAGTATAAATCTGGTAAGTGGCCGGAAACATTTGATCAAATAGTGAATGTTCGGAATGTCTTCCACAAGCAGTAGGCTACACGAAACACCTCCTTACTTTTGGCCCTAACTGAATGGAGATTACTATTCTCACACATTAGTTCGAATTTGTATAACATATTTTTAATTTTAAAAGAAAGCTTTGCAAATGGAAAAGGCCTGTTTATAGTGTTTCATGTTCGGAATCTGTTCAACAAGCAATAAGTTAACCACACACGAAAAAATTCTTCTATCAGATCATATAACTATGGTTAGTAATAGTTATATGATGTAATAGAAGCAATAAAAGGAAAAATCACTAACACAAAATCATTAACACCTCAAGAATTAATAATAGTTTCTAACCTACTGATTATGTAAATTTCGTATCCGAAAAAAAAATTTTTTTTTCAACAACCTGAGAATAGTGTTTCCAGTAGCACAAAGATATTGTACAATATTCTACAATATTCGCAATATTGTACAATATCGTATAATATTATACAATATCGAACAACATCGTACAATATCGTGCATCATGCTGTGCTACTTGGGGTTTCCACGTTTGGAGTCGTTCAACAAGCAGCAGGTAATACACAAAAGAAATCCTTCTAAATTTGCTTACTAACCAGTATATGAATCAATAACACAAAATCATTCACACCTTGGGTAATTAATAATAATTTTTAAATTATTGAAGATACACATTCGCATCTGTAGTCAAGGAAGTGTAAACAATATTTTTTCAATAAATGGTTCTTGTATTATACGACGTTCGGGATTTTTTTATTATTACTTATTTTCCTAATATGAACAGTTTACGACAAGAAACGATTTTTTTTGTCCGCCCCCGCAATTTTACCCCCCAGTCGCCGCCATTTTATTGTTTTAACTGTTGCGATAGGAAATATTGATGGGCGTTTTGGCGAGCTTCTGACATTCAGATGTCGGCCCCAAGCAGGCCATATGTTTTCAATTAACTCTATGCGGAAATTCTCATTGTATTTTATGCGTTATATTCGATTTATTCTAAAGGAAGAAAATATTTAAAATAGTATCAAGTGGTTCAGAATCTATATGTTTCATAAGTTTCAAGGCATTTAGACATAGTATGCGACTTTTTATTTCCTAATAAAATTATACAGTTATTCACCCTTAATCCTGGTTTGATAAGTTCTGAACAACTGAAAACTGTTATAGAAAAAGAACAAGATATTGATAATTCTAAAATTAGACATCATTGAATGCTCTCATAGGCCTCTTGCTCTTAACAAATGGAAATAAAACGATACTGTTTCGAGATAAAATTCATTGTGATGATCTATCGTAAAGATTTATTTCCCTTCTAGATGGGTAAGAAATGTAGAACGTTGAAATTTTATCAAAAATTACACACATTTGTTGTCAAAATAAATTCTATTGTCTAATTAATATGCTTTCGCATCCTATCGTGATCTTCATAGCGAAAGTATCAAAAACAAGTCACTAAAATATGTCTAAATTTCCCTTTAATTGCAAAATTCTTATTAAGTGCTAAATCGGATCTCGGAACTATACGCCAACTTACCTTTTCTTACTAGAGGTGCCGATGCTCTCCCAAGCATTTTTTTTCTCCGCGTACATGATGGTGCAAACGTTCAACTGAAAAACCATCAAGATTTGTCTGCTCCTTAACCACCCTTCTCCTAACGATTACCCCCATGATTAATGGATATAAGTATTACTGTAATGAATATAATGCGTAAACGATCATTTGTATCCCCGCGGGTAACTGAAAAGAACCACAGATCTTCTCTTCTAATGGCTTGAAAGCAAAGAGGAGCGTTTTCCAATTTTTCTGCCAAGATCCTCGTCTTAAACGGCTATTTTGAGATTCCAAAATGCCGTAATTTACACGCTTATTTGTTCATCATCTTGAAGGTGGTCATTAAATAATTAATTAATTTGATGTGAATAGAGAGATAAAATTCAGCATAAACTTTACTCTCTTGAACTCTCAGCAACTCTCTTGAAAGTGATCCGCAATTCAATATTTCGCTATTTCAGTGTCAGAATTTGCTGCTTAAAATTGCTTATATAGAGATAAAATTAAAACCAATAAAAAGATATTTGGTTTTGGAAGACGGGAAGGAGGCCCCGAGATTGGCATTGCCCAAGGGCCCCTAGCTGGATCCAGCAATGCATCCAATTGCCTCCAATTGTTTCAACATGTTCGATTGGAGGATTGAAAAACGCATGTTTTAAGGTTACATTTATTGAAAAAGTGTAAACCTAGAATGTAAAGATTACCGATTTAACTCTCTGAACCCGGCTACAGTGAGAATTCCATTGCCTCAAAACCTGGAGTGAATTTTCGCTCACAGAGACAGAATGGAATCTCACGTTCTTTACAGAAATTCCAGGAGGTTGACAGATCAATTGTCGACAAAAAAAGGAACTACATTTTCCCTAAACAATTCCCCCAGGCGCCCGAAACCGCCCGAGTCCGACTTCTGTCGAACTGGCGGTTTGAGGCGGAATGGGGCTCAAAGGGTTAAAAACTGGGAAAAGAGTAAGGGAGAATTCCCTTCAGTTAAATAACATTTTCTTGCTGGACAAGTAATAGGTTATCCGTAAGTTTTATGATGTGAGCTTAAATGAAACTGTTTCATTCTAAACTTTACACAGACCTGATAAATTGATACCATAAGTATGTATTTTGATCGCTTATTCGGTAAAACAAGTGATTACTGTGCGATAAGACGATAGTCGATTTTAGTTTGTATCAGCGATAAGTGAAATGTTAAAAAATGCAGTATAATCTGACCATCTAATTAAAATTTTCAAAACCCCTTTCTTAGGAGCACCTACTATTCAACAAGTAGTTTCGAACCAAATTTGTCGGCACTAGATACAATAGTCTTCCTTGTACAGCGGGAAGACTATTCCTTACATTCAGTATTACATTCAATAGTATGCCTGCAAATTAAACATATGTATAAAGTATGCCGGCCTATTAAACATGTGTAAAGTATGCCGCCTATTAAACATATGCTAAAAATGTACATCAATTATATATTCGCTGCTAGTGGCCTTCTCTACTTTAACCTTCCAGTGGGCGCGCTTACGCAAATTTTACGACATATCGTGCATCGTGTTACATATATATCGTGTTATTTTACAAAAATGCAATTTTTATTTATGTTATCTGTATTTATTAGCCTAATGGCAAACAAAGATTTTATAAATAAAATTGCACTTAAATATATAAAATAACGATATAAATATATAATAGGATGCACAATTCAAGTCATTGGCGAATCTAGGATTCCGGTCTGAAGGGGGGGGGGGGGGGAGGTAATAAAAATTTTGTATCGTCTTCATGAATGTCAAACCTCAAGGCTAAAGTAAACCAAAACTGTTTAACTTTATAGACTTTACTCACCTGGCAATAAGAATCAAAGAAAAATACATTAATTTCGCTAGTTTAATAAAAATTACAATGAAATAACTAGCCAAAAAATGTCTTCGACCGCGTCAAAGCTACAAGTACGAGTGGAATGACTACAAAAGTAGAAAAATTTTCGAGCCTGTCAAGCCAGAAAGCAATGTTGAAACGTTTTTATTATTTTTTTAAAGAGAGAAATTAAGAAAAAAAAACAATTGTAATGGTGTTAAATAAAATCAAGAATTCCGACTTGGTTCTGGGGGGACTGTAGCCCGCTAGCCCCCCCCCCCCCTGTATTCGCCACCGTATCAAGCATCTCTTGCAAACGCGCGCCCGCTGGAAGGTTAAAAATTTATGTTCACCTCGCCTGTTACCTATTCGCCGAAGAAACACATTTTCACTAATCCTACGAAGATTGAACTCTAAATGGAGGATTCCAAAATAAAACCAAGCGACTTCAAATTGTTGGAGATAAGCAATTTTTATCGAAATATGAAAATCGGTCGATTATGCGAGGGAGAAGATAAAATCGCTAAATAAATCAATTCTCTTTAACAACATCATTAAAATATAATTTCAAGTAATTTAAAAGTTATGTAAAAGAAATTTTATTCATTGAAAAATAATTATATAGATATTTTGAATTTTCAGACTTTTAAAATTCGTATCGTAGGAATACAACTCAAAAATGAAAAGAACCAACAATTACGCCAACAATCAAGACGAAGGTTGCAAAAAGAATTACTCCAATTGATTATTCGGATTGTCATGTTGGGGTCAAAATCGGGGAAATCCAACTTATAGATACGGGCCAAGTATAACATTAAATACTAGCTAATATATTGTATACGTTTTAAGTATTAAAATGGTACTTTTTGTGAAATGTATACAATATTTTAAAACAATTATTTCAAAATTGCACTAAGAAACCAACGAATAAAAAACCGTTTAAAAATTAATTCGGTCCAAATTAATGTTTTATTTAGAAGCATTAATAAATGAAATGCAAAAAAATAACGTGCATTTCCGAAGAGCCATCATTATTTCACTACTTTAATAATTACATTATTAGTTTCAGAAGTCTCTAAAATTAAATACATAATTATACAATTCAAAAATTACATAAATGGCAATAAAATCATTCTTACATAAAACTTCACTTTAATAAGCAAAAAGAGCATGTCAGTTGAATTCAAAAAAAATTTATTTTTCTCATAAGATGTACTAAAAGGTAAGGCATCGTAATAAAAATGGTTAAAAGATAGATACATAAGCGATTTGCTAGCCTCACATTTGGTAAGGAAATATTTTTTTATACATACACAAGTCAAAAATACATTTATAGCAGAGATAAAAGCGTTAATGACTTACACATGTCATTGCCATATCCTACCTGGGCATATCTTTTTGAGCATTACATCTGCAGCCAATTTAAGATGAGCGCTCATAAAATCTTCCCATTCCTGAGATTCAAAAAATTGATCGCTCTGACTGATTATATACTTCTGCGCAGCAATTTTCAGGTCGACATCATTGTGTTGATCAGCCAGAAATAAAACGCCACAAGCATTTGTTTGGTACAAGTTCTCTTTCAGGAAATAGGAACAACTGCTCTTTAGGGACGGGATATCGTACTTCTCTGCAATCTTGTATAACTCGTCCGCGCCTTCTAACTCCAGATCTTTCAGGGAATCTGTGTACATGTACAGCAGCATTCGGTGTACGGTATCGTCCTCGAAATCCGTGATTTCAACGCATCCATTGTTATTTTCCATCATGTCGGTGCTGAACATTCTATTGAAAACTGGAGATCTGGCGCTTAAAATGGCCTTGTGAACCGGAAACTCATGCGTCGGGGTACGGAGCACCGTGTCAGTGAAAAGCGCGTCGTTATACATGGATTTCAAGTCATCAATTAGAACTGTCATGTGTGGAGATTTCTCTATTCCGACACAGGGTTCGCACTCAAACTTAAAAGAATTTTTTTGGCAGCTGGAACATTGAACAGTCGAAAAAATAAATTCGAAAGACAGAACATCGTCTGGCAAATATCGGCTTTTGTTTTCCATCATCATTTTAAGGGACTTCAGATTGAAGGATAAGTTTTTGTTTGTCAGATGATTCGGGAAATATACCTGGAATCCGCAATTTTCCTTTTTACCGTCCGAATCTAGAACCAAAGCCCTACACGAAATATATTTTAAGCTATCATCGAATGAAATCCCATCTAATTTCAGTTCGTCAATTTTTTGCTCGTTAAAAATGAGATCAAAACTAATCAAATTATCTTTGTAACGCTTTATATGTGCGGATTTAAGAGTGCCTATTTTGTCGATTTTCCATTCGACATATCTCCGGTTCACTCTGAAAACGGTTCGGGCGTATATATATCTCGGTTTAACAGGAGTCTTTTCACGATTCCATAGAGTGCATTGAACCGTCAGAGTATCTTCTGGAAGATATTCGCCTCTCCTGGTGACGAAAACTGTGTCTTGGTCGTCGTATTTTGGGAATCCTCGAGTATCTTTTTCCTTGAAACTACTTTTCAGCGAAGTTCTTTCTTTCACTATTAAGCCATCTTTATCCAGGAATGCGAGTTTGTAATACACTTCAATGGCATTCGGTCTGTCGCCGTCTCTTTCTCTATTAAGATAAAAACCGATGCTATGTGCGTCTGTGCATCCCCTGGGGTACAACGACAACGACCACTTCGTTCCTTCCAGACCATCAGCAATAAAAGACGGGCTAACGATTTCTTCGGTCGACCTCAACCACCAGCAATGACTTATGTTTTCGATTTTCCACCGAAAGGTGCATTCCTCTGCTTCTTCGTCCGCCATTTGTACTATCTTTCTATATACTATTGGCAAAAATAGATTTATTAAAAAGAAAGATTACAGTTATTTATTCGGAAAGAAAATCACCACTGCGCCTGATGAAATCCTTCACCGACCGCGATTTCTTCCTTTTATAATGATGCGCTCATGTTTCGAAGATAGGGAACGGTTAACGGTTGGGTTAGGTTCTTTCAGATATATGCTGGAGGCCGCGGTGGCCTAGTGGTAGGTCTCGACCTCGGAACCGGAGGGTCGCAGGTTTGAAACCCGATTCCATTGAAGATCCGTGGAGTATGGGGCCTGTTGCATGCTAAGGGGTCTATTCTGGTACCCCCGGTTGGGTTGGGAGACGTCACTTTTCCCGTTGTTGACGTGTGGAAAAAGTGACGTTTGACACGTAGTGGCCAAACGTCCTCCCGTTGGTCTGACGTAAAAACACCCACACTGGCCGGGCCGGCAACGGCAACGTGGTTTAGATTGCGGAGTTCCGCTCTGTGAGAAGATATCACTTTGCACCTCCACATCAGAATTAATAAAAGGGGAATTTAATTTTGAGTTTGACAGAACCAAAATATGAATTTGGAATAAGGGGGAAAAGAAAAGGGAGAGGATATGCTCTCTAGAATGCAGGAAGCAATGGTGGGAAATTTAATATTTTAAAAGTAATTACGTTGCTCGTTACCTTCAACAAAGAAACTGCTGCTGGCTAGGCAAATAAGAAGAGAGATGGGAAAAAAGCACGAAAATACAGTGGATAATTTTGATTAAATAAACGACGATTACTTCAACCTGTGGCAGTACGAGGATAGAACTGGGACCTTTGGGTCCCGAACCGAACATCCTAACCACTAGACAAAAGGAATTACCCAAGAATGGTGTAAGGCAGCGAGAGGACCAGCGGGGAAAGAGCCGACCCACCAGCAAGTGGAGGACGGGATTTATTGGGTACAATAAAATGATACAGGCATTTCCCGAACAGAGAGCTGGGAGTATAAACTTGGTTCGACCCACCTCGGTGGGGAGAGAATAGCTTGATTCACATGTACTCACTCGCCAAGTGTGGCGAATGATACTCACAAAATAAAAGCTCTTTCAATGACAAAATGAAGGCTCTTTCTTTTCTTTTAAACTATAAAAACATCCGTAAGGCAATAAATTTAAGAACTGCTCGGGCAAGCAAGGAACGGTAAAAATATATAAAAAATATATAAGTATTGAAAAAGAAACAAACAAATAAGCACAGAAAAAGCAGTGAAAATCAGATATATAAATAAGTCAAAGATTGAAACCCGACAGTATATAAGCAAAACACACACAAACAACACTACACATCAAACGACACACAAAACGCAAATAAAAACTGTACAAAACATATAATTAAAAATACGCGTGGCAGTTTGGAGAGGGGGATGCCAGCTCAGGTGTCCTCCTCGACATCTGACCGCGGTTCAAAATGACGAGGTCCGTCCCTAAAATCCCTCGTGTTGCTTCAAAACGGGACGTTAATCTAACCTAACCTAGCCTTGAGATATATGCTTGCTACTCAGCCTTTTACACTCTAATTTAGGGAGCCGCTATGGCCTAGTGGTGAGATACGGCAGGATGATTCCAGGTTCGAAATCCTATTCCACTGAAGATCCGCAGCGTGTGTAGGCCTGGTGCACGTTAGATCTGACGTCGTGGTTCAAACGTCTTCCCACTTATGTGGTGCAGAAATTTGGAAAAAGGATGCCAGTTCAGGTGTTGTCCTCGACATCTGAACGCGGTTCAGAATTACGAGGTTCGCCAAAAATAGCCCACGGGCCCTGGTAGACTAATGGTAAGGTGTCGACATCAGGTAGGAGGGCTCCAGGTTCTAAATGCTATTCCACTGAAGATCCGCGGTGTATGTGGGCCTGGTGCATGTTAAATCTGATGTCGTGGTTCAAGCGTCTTCCCACTGGTGTGGTGCAGAAATTTGGAAAGAGGTGCCATGCCAGATGTTGTCCTCGTCATCTGACAGCTGTTCAATTACGAGGTCCACCCCAAAATAGCTCTCGGGGTGCTTCGGAACGGGGCGATAACATAAATAAGCTAAGCTCTGATTTAGGAATAGAGGGAATGGAAATGTTCAAGTTCAAATGTAACAACTATTTTCTTTAAACACCTCATATTTTATAAATATTTTTTTAAGAAACAAGAATTTTATAAATGTTGTTTTTCTCTGACGTAGACTTAAGTCTCTCCATAATGGTCTAATGGTGTGTCGGGAAAGAAAAAAAATATGACGCTTTTCGCGCTCAAGTCAAACGCTTATAGCTCCGCAACCAAATAATACATATAGAGAGTTGGTTTTAATTTCATTTAACAGAGAATTTGATTGAAAGATTTAACAATTAAAGATTACAAAAATAATTTTAGAATTTGTAATTACGGTTTAGTCACAGTCGAGTTGCAAAGTTGGTGAAAATCACGAAGAATTTTACATAGATAGAGTCACCTAATCACACTAGACCAATAGTCATTATAGAGTTAATAGTCACATAAAGCTACTTTAGTCATAGAAAGTCACATTTGAGTAAGGTAAGTAAGTCTACGCCCCTCAATCCCAGCGACCGTTTCGCAGAAACAGCCGACCGTCTATTTTTTTTTTTTTTTTTTTCCGCTGTTTTCTGTGACTGGTCAACGATGCCTTCAAAAGACATTGGCATATAATTCCGAGATTTGCTCTTGAAAAGAACAAGATTTTTTTTTTTTTTTTTTTTTTGAAGCTGGTGATTGCAACTATTCTATTAACTCCATTTGAACCTTTGGTGGCGAAGGTTTGAGTTCGAAAGCATGAGAGATTCTTATTTTTCGGTTTAAAACCCCTTACCAATATTGCCCACGCGCGCATCGAATTAGCGTATTTTTAGTCTTATAAACTAAAATTTAATCAATACAGTAGACTCTGTCTAATCCGACACATATGGAACCGCACCTCTGTCGGATTATAGAGAGTGTCCGTACTATAGAGGGTCAATACAAATCACGTACTGAAAGGGGGAAGATTTCAAGTTTTAAAAGGAAAAAATGACTCATCACCAAGTAACATATTCAAACAGGTGTGTCGGTCTAGTGGGAGTGTCGGTGTAACGAGTGTCGGATTAGAGAGAGTCTACTGTAATTAGCTTTATAATTTGGCACAATAATTACGTGGAATCTATAAACATCTCAAGTGTTCTATGGCTTCTTAGATGAATGAAAACAACAACCCCTTTTCAAAACAGAAGGCGTCATATTATCAGATAGCAAAGAAAATGAAACTGTTAAGGAGTTAAAGAATACAGAGGATATTTGTCTGAAAGAGGACTAAATGATGGAAATTTTGTCCTTAATAGTTTGTCTTCCCTTTCCGACTGTACTTTGTCAAAAGTTTGTTTAGTGATGAAGGTAGTTAAATCCTCGGATGAGATCTATGGTAGGAATGAGAAGTCTGAGGCTGTTTTTAAACGGTCAATGGGCTACTTTGTCTTCAGCGATGCCTCTATGGGACGGAACGCATATTTACAAACCCTACCCTGATAGAACTGAGGCAGGAAATCGGACAATATGATTGGCTCGTTTCGACGAAAGCCGATGACGTCGTTCTTTGCTCTCGTGCGTGTACTTTTCATTAGCATAATTTCTTACAGTGTGGGATGTTTTATTTTGTATGATATTTTAAAAAATAATATCATTTTTAAAAATATTACAACCCACTTAAGAATATTTTCTGTGCTCAACTGTGGGAAAACAGAGAAGAAAAGTTGGAAGACTCTTGTTATGTTTCGTGCGAGAGCTGAAAACGACGTCACTACTCCTCGTAGCCATTGATATTGACTGATTTCCGGCCTCAGTTCTATCAGGGTAGGGTTTGTAAATATGCGGCCGGGACCCAAACGAAGTCGATTGATAGGATGCTATCGTTTATTTGTTCCCAACAATAGAGTAGTAATTCGTAGAAACTTATTATTAATAAACTTAACACGGTAAGATTGTCTGAAAGGATACCAGAAATGAGTTAACCCTGTAACCGAAACATCCTTTGAAAACCCGTTTACTTAATATGTATATTAGCTGTCAAAGTGGTCGATATTCTGGTCAGTTTAGTTTAGTTATATTAACGTCCCGTTTTGAAGCAACACGAGGGTTGTTGGGGGCGGACTTCGTAATTTTGAATCGTAGTGAGATGACGAGGACGACACTTGATCTGACACCGCCACTCTTCAAACTTCCACACCACACCAGCGGAAGGACAATATTGCGGTCAGAGGGTTAAGCCTAGAAAAATAGGGAAGGCTTCCCTAGTGAAATTGCTATTGAGGCTGGAAAC
>BGPR01007525.1:3541-28772 GCA_013235015.1 Araneus ventricosus
ACAATTGATACCAAAATTCTATTATGTTTATAATAATGCATAAAATAAAGACTAAAAAGTGGAAAATAATTACAATTAAAAAAATTCTACTTTTTATCTCACTTATAGAGCTGTATTTTTAAAAACTGTTTTTTTTTTTAATTTCTTAATTTGAAAATTTGAATCGCAAGCAATGAAATTTTGCCGAAGTTTGAAGCGAGAGGAAAATGGAATTATTATTAAATAAGTTTTGACAAAATAAAATGTTTCCTAGATGTCTTTTCCCTAGCGAAAACACTTCACGAAATAAGTAATATATCAAAGACCCAGGAGTGTAATAGATCTCTTTTACTAAGCAAATGTCTGAATTAATGGACTTGGAAACGACATTATAATCAGTTTAACATCCTGTGCATTTAAACTGTTTACGTTTGTACTTAATGACACAAACAGACAAGAAGAGCCATTCTCAACAAAAAGTGAATGCTGGGAAGTAAAATTTGTACGAAATTGAGAACAAAAGGGAACTAAATAATTGCGTGCAAAAGTGAAGCAAATGTCAGTCCTACCCTTTTATAACTTTGGATTTAAAATTCATTAATTTGTTTACACAAACATGCACCTGTCGCACAAATTTAAGTTGCATTTTATTTAAATGCAGAGCATGTAAATTATTTACCGTGAAACCAACTACGTTCACGACACAAAGCACATCCTCTGGAACATCTTTTAAATAGTCATTTTTAAGGATAATACTCTGTAAGATGTATTTTTTTCAAGCGAAAACATCCTATCTTAAGACATAAAGAGTACGCGATAAAGATTGCTTAGCAGAAAATTGGCTGTCTACGATATAAATCTGAAATAAATTCGCTCTTTTCTGATCCATCTGATTTCCATTTCCACTTAAAGATAAAGTAAACTCTTGATTGGAAGATAGTAGGCTCAAGACTCGATTCTTCGAAATTCTATAAGTCCCTTGGCTTGCTACTCTATATCTACCTTTATTGGCCACATACAGAGTTCTCACTTATATCCGTTATACCACCTTAACTTCTAAACTGTGACAGCTTAGGAAATAAAGTTGCTGTCTCGGTATAGTAAAATGGCTATGCGGTACTCGATGAGACAACTTACAACGCCATCTATTGGCAAATTTTGGAATTAGCCGTCTTATCTCGTAAACGGTGAAAGATACGAGAAAAAAGTCAATTAGACAGTTGTAGAGCACCTTCGATTTAGTATGAAAATATATCTTGCGCACATTAATACTTAAACCAGAATGTAAAAAGTGAACATTTGTTTGATTGTGATTCTCAACACTATGGCGTCGTGAAACGCGAGCGAAGCGAGAAATTCAGCCCAGAGTGCAAATGTGTGTAGTTGCTAGCGGAGAGCATTTTGAGCAATATAAATAAATGATCCAGAAGACAGGGACGTGTCTCAGTTTCTTTCTTGCACTCTTTATGACATGACAATTTTCGAAATCGTGACCTAATAAGTGTTCATTTTTTATCTCCATTGGCTTTTTAGTGTTACCAGTTTTTTGTAGTGCAAATTTCTTCCAATTTTAATAAATTTTTCAAAATTAATTTTAAACACAATTTGCAAAAATGCTTTTTATTATTGACATGAAATTCAAACCAGTATCATTATTTCATAAAAAAAACTTTCGCAGTCATCACAGAACTTTGCTTTCGCTTTTATTAACAACGTTAATATTTTTCGGATGGCATACTTTCTGTAAATTGCGTGAAATAAAAATCGTTGATCGCAGAATGCAGCGGCTGATGTAAGCAAGCCAGACGAGAACAAACGAAAACGACGAGAACGACGAATTTAGCTTAAATCATTATCACGCGACTATATTTTGGAATAGGGGTTTGAATTTCTTTATTTCTTAATAAAACTGACATAAGAATATAATTAAGTTTGTTCTTCACTTAAACACTGCGAATTTTAATGAAAATGTACATATTCTTAACACTTGCTTTACTTAAGGGGACATACGACTCTTAAACCTCGAAAAAATGGGGTGAAAACTGTCAAATTCGATACATTATATCTCTGAAACAATACAATGCACAAACTCCGTTTCTTTTTCTAAAAAAATATATGTTCTTTCTCTTATAGTACACACATTTTCAGCGCTTTATATTGGTATGTATTTATTTGAGAGAGTAATAAATATGAGATTAATTTTGGAGGAAAAACTGAGATAGTCACATTGCGCGCATGATTACGGATAAAATATTGGTCTAATCACAATATTTTGAATATGTAAGTTATCCAAACAGTCTGTTTAAGAAACTTAACCACAATTTATTAACATATAAAATTAATTTCTATTTTATATACCAATTTAAAATAAAACGTTAAAAATAATTAAAATTTCAACTTTTCTTACCCCTCAAAAAAACTTATATGGAGAAAATATGAACAAAAATTGTGGTTCAGTTGGTAAAACATAGCACAATACGTATTCAGTAAAAATTTTATGTAAAAATATTCAAGAGTTCTTGAGATATTGTGCGCGCAATATCAAAGAAACACATTTTGATATATAGCGCTGTAAAGATATGGCAATTTACAATGTTTACGTTGAACAGCTGATACATTTTCCTTCATAACTTTCATAATTATGGGAATTGTTTAACGCAGATTATTTTAAATTGTTCAGAATAGACTGGGGAATAATATGTGTTTTTTTCATAAAGTCGAAAAGTTTCGAGGTTTAATAGTCGTATGTCCCCTTAAGAGAAAGCAGCTGTAAAGTAGATAGGCTTGATTAAGAGGCTTTTTAATCGGAATTTTTAAAGTTCTTGCCGCTGCAACCTTGCCTTCTCAGCCACTTCTGAACCATATATGAGCAAAATCACCAATTAAATCATCATACTTCTTTCACGGAATATCATCTAAGACTATTTAGATACTAGAAAGTCACCCGTCATGGTTTGACGGGTGCAAATTGCCTCTTCATTCGAGAGATTTCCATTCGAATTGGCGTGTTTAAATAGATATATATGCGAGATAAATGTTTAACATTGATTGAAAACAAATAAAATAAACATATGTTTTATGACAGGAAATATTCTCTTTATTTACATATTATAGAAATATTACTTTATTCAAAAAACCTCTCGGTAAACAACATTCCGTGTGAAGAATTTTTCGTTGTTTAATAATATTCCTTGTACTTCAGATATCTTTATGTAAATTTTAACGTGATTGGGAATCCTAGACCTTGAAAGTGCAACATAGAGCTGTCTATGTGAAAAGACAGGCTGATCGAGGTAAATTCCAACATGATCGAAAGTTTGCCCCTGCGATTTGTTGATAGTCATCGTGTAAGCTGGAATTAACGGGAACTGGCGGCGGTTGAGAATGAATGGTAGATTCACGTCACTGGTGCACTGGTGGCTAATTTAATTCTTGGCAAGAAAACAACATCGCCAAGATTTCATTCTGATACCATTTGGCGTCTAAACCATATTACGCGCATGATATACCACTGACGTAATTTACTACTTTCTATTAAAAAACGGAAATTAATTTAAAATATAGGATTAATAAAATTTAAAATTTCTCGGGAACTATTGCTCATAGCGAGATAAATTTTATATAAATCGATAGAAAATTTCATTTCACTATTTTAGAGATATTAAATTTGAAATTAGAACGACAATTACTCTTTTAAATTTAAAATTACCGACATTTAGGTTCTCTAACAATTAAATAATGTTATTTAACGTCTCGCAGTGATATAGAGCTAGTTTTATTGTTGCTGACGTCACAGCGTTACCGAAGGATCTGGGCTATTATATTAGTAATTCCTCGAGAAAAAAAAATCATCGGCAAATTTAGTCTCGATGCAAGTTTGAAATATTCATGAAAAAGATCCAATGATACTTAACACTTGCTTTACTTAAGAAAAATCGTTTGCAGCTGTAAAGTCGATAGGTGCAATTAAGAGGCTTTTTTAATCGGAATCGGTTATCGCCGCCGCAACCCCGCCTCCTTAGCCAGTTCTGAACCATATATGAGCAAAATCACCAATTAAATCATCATACTCCTTTCAGTGAAAATATTCTGAGACTATTTAGATATTCCTCCAGAAAAAAAAATCATCGACAATTTGGTTCCGATACCAGCTTGAAATGGTCATGAAAAAGTTCCAATGATATCGGATCAATATTTTCAAAAGACTCATCAATTTATGAATTTCTTGTTGTTATTTCTTTAATTGGCGATATTTTAAAATTTAATTTGGCTTTGATATGAAATGTTGCTTTTATTAGTAAAAAACAGAACCTGCTCTACACTGTAAAAAAAATCCCGTGAAATTTACAGTTTTAAACTGGCAGCTGGGTTGGTTGTGCAAAACCGTAAAAGTTACGAAGTAATTCCGTAGGCACAACGGTTTTTTACCATACAATAAGAAGTTTTTTCAGTAAATGGGCGATTTCGATGCAGATGGTGACAAAACTTCAAGCTCCTCCGAGCCGGGGATCGAACCCGTGTTCAAAGAGTTGGTAGGCAGTCGCTCTAACCACTAGACCACAGAGGACTTCATGCAATATGGTAAAAATAATCTATTTGAGTTTTAAAGTCATTATAGCTCTAGTGGTGTAAAAGTCAACTACTGCAAGAACATGTGTATACATAAAGTTGAATCGCAGTTTTATTCGTACGATGTTCAAAACCATAAAATAATTGCTGAAAAATAAGAGCAAGTGTAGAAAATAATCTTAAAATGATATAAGAAAAGAGAAAGTTATCATACGGAAAGCAATACCGTATGACGAAAAATAGAATTTGAATTGTCGGTTTTAAACCGTTTGTGGTTGGAGCGGAAAACGGTGAAAAACCGTTTTGTCAACAAAACAGCTTTAAACCGTCAAACATACGGAAAAAAGTTCGAAAAAAACGGATATTTTTTGCAGTGTAGAGAAAGATTAAAGCTATCATGGCCCGTGGCCTTTAATTCCATCTCGAGTCGAATTCCCCCAAACTGGTGTGTTGTGGAAATTATACGAGTTATTTTCTTATAAATAAAGTGTTAACTCTTGGCCTACGAATTTATTTAACCTCTTAGCCAGATGACATATCCTATTTTGGATATTTCCTGCTATTTCTATCCATAAAAGAATGTAAAGGTCACCTTAGATACGTTATTGTATCTCAGCAATTTCTGCCCTTCACATTAATTGCTATTTTCACTTTATTACAGGTTTATATAAGAATTTCTGTAATTCGACGCTGGTGAAAGGCACCTTATTACATACGGAGCTGTTGATATAACAAAATAAAGGAGTATTTTTAAATCGTAGTTTTAATTTAATCGTTTTTTCTTTTGTTTTTAGGTTTATTCATTTCTCTGCCGCAGAGAATTTATGCATAGTGAGCTACTTTTACTTTCTCGTATACGAAGTATACAAAGAAAAAGTATTGTAATCGTCAAAAAATTCGAACTCGAGATTTTGACGAATCTCCACGTTTTAGACCTCCCTGAGTCCGAAAAACATAATTTGGGAATTATGTCTGTGAACACGATAACTCAAAAACTATTAGAGCTTAGTAAAAAAAATAGTAAAGATTAGTAAAGTTGTTATTGGGCTTTACTTATTTAGAGTGTCTGTTTTTGAAAGAGGATGACTTTTTGCTTTTTGGTTTCTGTCTCATTTTTGATTCTGTTGTACAGGTATCTGTTATGTTTTTCCTTTTTTACTTTTATCCTATTTTCAGAGGTTGGAAAAGAATTCAGGCCACATAAAGGAATAATTTTGATTAATGGTCGTTCCTTTATTCAGAAAATTTTTGTCCTGCTTCAGAGCTACAATGGCGTGTGGCCTCTGAGGAGAATCGCCATTTTGGTTCTTTTACAATTTTCTTCCATTTTGCTTTCATTCTAATAGTATTTTTCGTTCTAATTTGCTTTTTTGTGTTTTATTTTAAGGTTTTATTAATGCTTATTTTTAAAATTTTTAACTTAATTTCTGAAGTTCTAATTTTGTTTTCGTGTATTCTATCAGAAGCAGCTGCATTTGCGCCTTTCTGTATAATGCAAAAGAATTTTAATGTATTTTAATTAATTTTTAATTCAAGTTCTATTAATATTTAATTTAATTTTCGTTAATTTTATCAATTATAACTGTCACCATTGATACTTTATTCTATCTCAGCAATTTCTGCCTTTCACATTAATTGCTACAGGTTTAAATATAAGAATTTCTGTAATTCAACGCTGGAGGTATGCACCTTATTACATACGTAGCTGTTGATATAACAAAATAAAGCAGTATTTTTTAATCATAGTTTTAATTAATTTTTTTTTCTTTCGTTTTCAGGTTTATTCATTTCTCTGCCACTGAGAGTTTCTGCTTAGTGAGCTTTTTTTACTTACATGAAGATTTTAGACCTTTTATTTATTTCCTTTATTATTTTATTTTTCAGACATTAAATGTCTCAATTTGAGAAGATAAAATCTCTTTATGTAATTATCAAAGAATATGCAAATATGACATAACACATTGCTTTCCACTGAATGCAAAAGACTTCACTTTCAATCATCTGCTTCATTCCAGACAGTGGCACCTGCCACGCTTTTTCTGTCACTACTTGAAGAAAATTTGTCGTACCTGAGGCTCCAACGCGCTTCCTCCTGCACCGTATTTAAATAAGTGAAGCACTTCGTGACCGAAACTTGGCGGCTACCCAGAATACCCATCTAAATACGGCTTCCGCAACCCGGCAGCCACCTTTGGGTGAAGACAGATGTATGAACGAGGTGAATCTTCACCACACATATCAGATAAAACGGTTAATTCCTAGCGTGAGAAATTGTATTTGGAATCGGCGTGTCTGACATTTCGTTGGAACAGCTGTTTTCTGCGCGTTCACTGTTCTCTGTTTAGAGATCAATTAAAGATATAAAGAAGGATTTAGTAAGAAAATTTCATGAAACTTTATTTCAGTAACACGTACTTTCTTAACCAGGTAGAGTAGAGGTTCCCAATCTGTGGTACTCGTATCCTTGGAGTTAAGAGCCCGACCAGTTAGGGATACCCAAAAATAATGATGGAACTAGTGGTAAAAGCAAAACTTAACCATTTGCGGCGCAAGGCATTACATTTTTTGAAATATGATGGAAAAAACATCATGAATGGGTTTAGTGTATTGTCTAGACATAGAATGTACAAAAAAATTTATAAAAAACTTACTTCATTCAGAGGGGGGTCGTCCTCCTTTGGGGTCACCTCCCTCATAGGAGAGCCCCCTTAGAAACAGCCACCTTGATACACTCAAAAAATATTGTTGAATTTTACAGAAAATCATAAATTAAAACTTCAAGATTATTGGAGGAAAATCTTCGAGTTAATTTGCTAAAATTGTAAACGCCCAGAACTGAAAAAATTTATCTCTAAGTTAAGGAATTCTCCCAAACTTTATCTGTAATAATTCCTATTCCGAAACGAAATTTCATAAGGCTGCTATATACATTCTGAAAGGAGTAATACTAGCCCTATCCTAAGCCTATCATTTTCCATTTATAGTTGAATTTAACGGTTGAGAAGCGAGTGAAATTAGGTGTGCCATCAGCTGGCAGACTGTTCCGCAAAGGGTTAAGGGATAAAAATTATATATATATATATATATATATATAATTTTTATCCCATTTATAATTATATATACGCCCGTTCGGGATTTCCCTTGCTGAACTATAGTTTTTGTTCGGTGTTCCGGGGAAACAAACTCTTTTTTAGCATTACTACTAGAGTTTGTGATTAGAAAACACCGAATTTATTTATATATACGCCCGTTCGGGATTTCCCTTGCTGATGACGCGTCCCGGACGTTGGCGTTTTGTTTCTTTTTTTGTTGTTTTGGTTGTCATTTATGACATGGTTTTGTTTTCTTTTGTTTATATATATATATAATTTCGTGTGAAAAGTAGGAGAGAGTGGAGTAAAACCGGGTACCCTTGATTCTGGCACAATTAGTTCTCCTTTCTAGCGGACAGATACTGAATTACACTCTACTAGTCAAGAAAAAGAAACAGTCATAGTGATGTGATGCTGCTGTGCAATTCACTGCGTCTGTGAAGGTTTATGTGTTTTAAGACGTCAACTCTCAAATGTTCGTTTGATTTTAAACCATCCTTATTTAATAATCATTACATTTATGAAAACTATATTTAGTCCAGCTAATTTTACATTTTATACTTCATCCTGAATTCAAATTTGATATTGTGATGTATTTCAGCATAGCATGAATAATCGTGGAGCCTTCTTTATCTGAAATAATATGTTTTTGGACGTCTTCCACAGCACAAACATGTAAAACAAACACATACACTTACATCACTCACTGACATCGAATTCCATGTTCAATACTCTTATTATTCTCCGTTGCTAGTCAACGTTAGCAAAAAACAATATATCGTTGCCAAACTATTTTTATAACCTTTAGAAAAGAATTAATGCCAAAGGATTTTTTAAATTAATTCCTTTTACAGCCAAACAATATTTTAAAATTATTTTTTTATGACCAGACGATTTTTTTTATCTAATTAATTTTTCTTTTCTTTACATCTTTTAATAATTCTACAAATATATATTTTTTATTCGGTACGAATATTACAATATTTATCTCAGAAAAAGAAATGTTTAAATTTGCTTTCATTTTTTTTCAAATAAATAATCGATTTCTGTATTGATTAGAATGTCTTTTCTAATAGGGGATAGCCTCCGAATTAGGGTGAGTGATTTGAAAACAGTTCCCGAGAACTGGCTCAATGGACAGAACGTGTTTCTGCCAAGCCGGGTTAACTCTCTGATATCTAACGAGGCGATCTAAAAATTTCCCTTTGACAGCAAAGAAGGCCGGTCTGAGGAGGTTGTCTTCTTTTGAGGGGAGATGAGGTTCTGAGATCGCTTAGGAGATAAGCGCGGTAGGGGATTCAATTATCCTTGCAAACTGCAGCCCATTTCCATGCGCCTTAAGGGAATGTTATGGCAGGGTGGTGAGGTGTTGTGGCAAATGACCACCCATGTTGGGAGAGTCCAATTCATGTCGCTTGCTCCCAAAAGGTCGCGGTTTTAAAGAAGCAGGAAGAAAAAATTCGCCTCCAGTTTAAAGAGCTAAACAAGTTGGTCCTGCGTTCAGATAATTGCATAAAGAGATTTGGTGATGATCCTTTTATATTTTCTGTCTAATGGTAATAAATATTTTTTTAATTTCCTTTTTAAGCTTTTTTTAATCCATCTCGTAATAACGTACGTATTATTCAAACTGCGTGAATATAATTCAAATTGTTACAAAGTGGCTCATATACATGGCTAAATAATTCATGCGTGGAAGAAATTCAGAGATCATATAATAGCACAAAATTTAGCAAGATTAAGTGTTTGAGTTTCAGAAACGATGTTTATGATTGTTTAGATGAGAGCTTCCTTTGCGTTTCGTTTCAACTTTTGCGCCGAGCCGACTTTCCTTACCAACCACAGCCCATATCCGTGCGCCTTAAGGGAAAGTTATAGCAGGGGTGGGGTGGTAAATGACCACCCATGTTGGGAGAGTCCAATTCATGTCGCTTGCTTCCAAAAGGTCACGGTTTTAAAGGAGCAGGAAGAAAAAATTCGCCTCGGGTTTAAAGAGTTAAACAAGTTGGTCCTGCGTTCAGAGAAATGCCTAAAGATATTTGGTGATGATCCTTTTGTATTTTCTGTCTAATGGTAATCAATATTTTTTTATTTCCTTTTTAAACTTTTTTGGATCCATCCTCGAAATAACGTACATATTATTCAAAGTGTTACAAAATGACACATATACATAGCTAAATAATTCGTGCGTAGAAGAAATTCAGAGATCATATAATAGCACAAAATTTAGCAAGATTAAGTGTTTGAGTTTCAGAAACGGTGTTTATGATTGTTTAGATGAGAGCTTCCTTTGCGTTTCGTTTCAACTTTTGCGCCAAGCAGAATACGAACCAGGAAGCGCGAAACGTAGTAAATTGGAATTAAAATAAATAGCAGTGGCAATTGACTCTCTACCACAGCACGTGTAAATTTCGCAGGAAGCTTTTTGTGAGAAACTATCATATCAGCGAAATCTGAGATAGATATTCGCCTCAATAGAATAAAATATTCGAAACCTCCAGCTAGCTAAATACATACCTGAAATATAAAAGTCTTTGACAGAGATGATATTTCTTGCTAATATTTCAACCCTTATGGAATAATTTTATAAATAAATTGTAGTTAAAAATTGATAATACAGTCGACGCTAGTTATAACGACCCTCTGCGTCCCACAGCAAAAGGTCTTTATAACGAGTGGTCGCTATAGCGGATATAATTAAAATGTACACATGCACGCTCAGCAGTTCTGTATAAATAGGCGATTTTTAAAGAGATTCCAACTAAATACTAAAATTATTTTTTTATCATTGGTGTTAAAAATAAAATTTTATCAATAAAATTATATTTCTGAAACAGATTTTTAAAGTAGAAAATAAAGGGTGTTATATACTTACAAAACATTTATTTTCTAAGGGAACATCAGAAATGGTTGTTTATGTGATTTTTGCAAACACAATTTTCCATTTCAGTTAAAGATGATAAATAATGTTCTGTATTTTCTTGCCTTTCGAAAAAACATTTTAAAGTCTCAATAGCACTTGAAACATTTTTTTTATTCTAGGCTATTCTAATTTCCGCGCTGTGATGGTGATAATTCCCCTCCCCCCTTTCAAAGTTGAACTGTAACACTGAAGACTCTACATCTACGAAGCTTGGCAATACAATAATCAAGGTAATTTACGTTTAGAAACATGTTCTTTTTGGAAAAATACCGGGAAGAGTGTCCCCTGAATTCGGACGTTGTATTGGGATTAGACGACACTGGACGGTCGTTATACCGGAAGTAAAATAACATAGTGCATAGAGAAACACAGATGGGGATTTTAACACTGGTCATTATAAAGGAATGGTCTTGATAATGTGTGTTCGTTATAACGAGCGTCGACTGTAGTCATAAAGCAAATACTTGTATTCACATAAATATTTCCATTTATAATTTCGACCTTTTCAGCAAAACAAAATGAAGTTCTTCCCATTTGAAAAAGACATAATAAAATGGGAAATGAAATAAGTGTATTCCACATTCACAATTGCAAGTGCCGAATTGTATATTTCTGTTATTAATAAATTTGTGTGCCACAAACAACATTGTTTGCTCTTCTTCTAGAGCTGGAAGTTTCATTCTACAGACTTTCACGTGATAAAATTCGGAAGCAAAAATATTGAAAACATATATTTTCCTTCCAAAATAGAGTGCATTTCAAATATTGAACTAAATTTTCTTGTAGAATGTTTGAAAGATAGATAATGAGGAAATATTTAAATTTAATTAAATACTTTGAGAAACATTTATATGAAAATCATTGCTCAGCTATCCTAATATGGAAAGCTAGATATGATAATTTCTATATTATAATTTTTCGTAAGTATTCACTATATGCATTGGATAAATTCCTTGTAATAATTTTCTTCTGTACCACCATGCAACAAAAAAGGATACCATTACCTTTAAAGCTCAAGATAGTCATGGTTAAGTTTTATGCGCCATATTTCTATAAATTATCGCAGTTGAAGTTATAGGATTCTGAATATATATATATTATATGTGTAATAATCTCACTTAATTTTATTCCAGATTCTAATATTATATATTTTAAAATCTTAATGTATTCCAAAATCACTTTTCTAAAACTCCAGTTTCGTTCTTTTCCCGCGCTGGAGGTGTATTAAATCTCTCATTTTGGCATGTTTATTACTAAAAGAATATTTAATCGCTTTCACGTGCCACAGAAAATCATGACGGCGTCTCTTTGGCACCAGACTTTTTCCCTGAAACGCCTACGTAACTTATTAAAAATAGCCAATATTCCCTTCACTTTGATCACGTGTCAATATGTTATTCCCTTATCCGAGAGAATACAGGGATTTTGCTGTTCACTTTCGCTTGTAACCTAAACGGAGATGCACGTATATCCACCACTCCCCTATTGATAATAAAATAAGAGGTAGTTATTTGCTCTGTCTGTTTATTTTCTGTCTGTTATATGTATATATATTTCCAAGGCACCTTAACTTTATTTTTATGTTTCTGAGGGGCCATGAAAATATAAGAAAAACAAATTAAACTTTTAAGCAGATTTTCAGTAAAGAAGTATTTTAAATATTAAAAATATACGATTTTAAAAAACGGAGAAATTTTATAGAGTACTTTAAAATGAAACGACTTTCCTTGGGTTAAATGATAAGCATCTTTCTGTCCGAAACGTCATTATAGGCTTGACAATTTTTGAACAGAAAAATCTCTCTTTCAAAGTATGATGCGTGAATTCTTGGTTCAAAAGGGTGACATTTGATGCTTTGTATTCTATTTTATGTTTGCAGTTTTGAGCAGTGTTTTGAACTACTTATTTCGGAGCAAAAGATGAAATAAACGGTATGTGTCACATAGTATGTAGCCTAAGTTTTTATCACTTTATTTACATAGTTAATTTTAACTTTTTATATTGTTTTCAGGTTAATCCTGGACTTATTAAAATGTTTTAGTGTCCTAAATTTTATTGACCATTCACCCTTGGGGAATCCAAATTGGTAACCTTGTTTTTACCCTTCTTATTTTTAAAATTTGATCATTTTATTCTTGTAACTTTATTGTTGTTTGACTGACATGAACTTTGGGGGATTTCATTGTTTTCTGGACTGGTGAGAGACCACGGGGTCTGTTTTTGATGCTCTTTTGTGGGATTTTTAATGATACTTTACAAAAATTTCTATTGCCTCCTTCTTTTTACTGGTGTGTTGCGCTGAGCTTGTGCTTGTGTTTTGCTCATTTGGATTCATAATGGGGTCTTCTCCTTTTGAGTGTTTTGAATATTTTTAATGTTGGTTCCAGATCTGGTGATAAAATCAAACAAAATTCAATTAATTTATGGTTCTCTCCAAGTATAATATCGATTCAGTGGCGTATTACTTTTTTCTTGTTAGTATGTTTCAGATTACTTTATTTATTTTGTTGTTGTCCCTTTTTTGCAATGTTTGTAACGTTCTGTGCTGTGTTTGTGATGTTTTTGTGTGTGTCATGCCATATTGATATTCTTGTATTGCTTTTATATTTCCCCACCGGTCTGCTAAAGGCCTTACACCCTTCCGGGTAGGCCCGACCGGTGTCGGTTTTAAATAAAAAAAGTATGTGTCACAAAATTAATGCGTATAGAGACATATTATTACCTTATACCTTTCTGGGTAGGCCAGACCGGTGAGTGTTTAAAATTTTAAAAAAGTATGTGTCACAAAATTAATGAGTATACAGACATATTATTACCTTATACCCTTTCGGGTAGGCCAGACCGGTGAGGGTTTTGAATTTTAAAAAAGTGTGTGTCACGAAATTAATGAGTATACAGATATATTATTACTTGTATTTTCCTCAGAAAATCTCATATTAGTTTCCTTTTTCTGTCTGGTTTCTTCTTTTATTGCTAAAAGGTTGGTTCTTTTAACTAGCTGATCCCACGCAGAGCATCTGCGCTCTAGTATACGCACGTCATGCTTTTTTTAACCAAATTGGCGCATTCTGGCTCCCGACACTTGAGCTCGCCAAGAATATAGCTGGCGTCAACTGTCGCCGGGGAAGAAACTGAGCCAAATTGGCGAAGCAGTTATCCAAGAAAATTCGCCAAGACATAAAAGGCACCAAACTGTGTGCATATAACAGAAAAGTGCCCAATACACAATATTCTCAATAATACGCTCCATGATGTTCATCTCAATTTATGAATTTAAAGCGATATTTCCGTCGCTGACTTATTGATCCGAGCGTTCTCTACCCCCGCCCAAGCCCATCTGCTTCATTTCTAACTGATCTCTTTTGAATCATTTCATCCGAAGTTTCATCACATTGCAAGAAATACTGCGGAACTTTACGTCTTAAACTCCTTTTTTCCGAGAAAAACTTGTTTTACTCCAGAACGAATATAGGAGCAGGCTATGTCTGTGATGGCTACTATGTCTATGATGGTTTTGTTTTGTAAACAAACCGATCGTTGCTAACACTAAATAGAAATTCTAAATAGAACTTTTCCGTGCCACGTACGTGTTCTTTTAGTATATATATATATATATATATATATATATATATATACTAACAAAAGAAAGCAAAACCATGTCATGAATGAAAACCAAAACAACAAAAAAAGGGAACAGATCGCCAACGTCCGGGACGCGTTATCAGCGAGGGAAATCCCGAACGGCGTATATATCAATGAATTCGGTGTTTTCTAATCACAAACTCTATCAATAATGCTAAAAAGAGTTTGTTTCCCCGGAACACCGAACAAAAACCATAGTTTGAAATAAGGAAACAAAGCTAAGAGATAAGAGTCCAATTGAAAAAAGTAGAAATAGAAACAAGAATGCAGAAAAAAGTGCCAAAACTCACCCAATAGTCCACTAGAGAAGGGACAAAGGAAACAGACGCAACACACGCGGCACAAACATCGTTTGAAAGTGCTGATGTGAATACGGCTGAGGTGGTTGACAGTTAACGGTTAACTTCATGAGTCGCGGTAAATAATTTACTAGCGGTGGGAAGTGAAGAGTCTTAGAAGCTTTTGCTGTCCGTGAAGTCCCAGGCACATTTTTGCATTTGTTTCTGTTTCTGTTTTTGTATATATATATATATATAGATTATCAAATATTTCCTACACTGTAAAAAATTCCGGAAACTTTTAAGGTAAATATTACTGTAAAATAGGGAATTTACAGTACCGCGCAGCTTCCGCAGTACATTTTAGTCAGGGAAATTTTTTTCAGTTTCTGTAGCCACCCTGTTTCAGTAAATGTTACTGTAAAATTTACTGCGTTTCAATAACTACTGTAAAGTAGACTGTGGTTAAGTATATATTAATGTAAAATTTACATTTAAAAGCGCTGTATGCTATGCAGTAGAAACGTATAATTGTAGTAAAAGTTCCTGTAAAAATAGCAATACATATTACCTTAGAATTTGTGATAAAATTTACTGTAAACGGTTAATGTTACTGTAAAATTTACAGTACATTTTAATTTTTTTCTACTGTAAAATTGTACAGTAAAAATTGAATTTTACAGTATAAAGTACTAGCACCCTGATTGCCAGTACTTTTTACTGTAAATTTACAGTAATTTTTTTACAGTGTATATGCAATCGTTTAAGTTACCTAACACATTTTACTTGGTTGAAAATATCTTTTCTGATTGAAAAAAGAAGTTAAAGTGGAATTTAACCCAGTTGAATCCATAAGCGGAATTATCCGTTCACGATGACTGTCACTTATCACCAGCCTAGGAATTCCACGGCTACTATGAAGTAAAGTATCTGGAACGTTAATGCAATAATACTATGGTATTCGTTTACTTCGGTTATCGTCGATTCCGGTTTTATCGATTTTTTCCGCGAAAAATTTGTCTCGGTTTTCGCCTTGTATTTCGTCGGTGTGCCCACCTGACGTCGCTGCTGATTTTGCAATAACAAAGAGTGAACCACGCGTGCTCCTATTATTATTATTAATAATTCATTGGGAGGGAACAGACCAGATAAGGTTTAAGGTTAGCGTAGGTATGCCCCGTCCTGGCCGAAGCCGTCCGGTTAATCAGATGAGGGCCGCGTGAAGCAGCCCCACCCAATACTGGGGCGCAAGTCCCAGCTCACGCTAATTTACTATGAGTAAAATAACGAAAATAGAAGTATAGGCCAGGACCAGTCCATTGAGCGAGTTTCATAAAGTGCTTTAACAATTGCAGAAGCTTGAGAGCGAAACTCATGAATGGGAACCAACTCTTTTAAGTCTTCATTTTTCCAGCTTTTAGGCCATTTAGATCGAAGGTCCCTCCATAGTTCACACTCCAAAATTGCATGGGATACAGATTCAATATTTTGTATACATTGACATTCAGCTGGCTTTCCAAATATCGATGCTTGGAATGAACCAAATACACCGTGGCCGGTTAGTACTTGATTAAAATAAAAGACACCACAAATTCAACAACTTGTAAACCACAAATGTAATAATTTCCTCATAAAATAACCTTCTCAGCGTAAAGATGAGTTACAGAAAAGGAAAAAAAATAATAATTACACATAAATTAAACTGGAAAAGTCTGTAATAATTAATTAATTGCACTTTCACCAGCAATTAATGTCTTAAGTATTGGTGGAAGAGAGAAAAGTCTTTTTTAATTCTTGATTAAATCATACCTTCGTTCATGTAGAAAGATATAAATAAGAAATAAGGGAATATTTAATTGTGAAAGAGTTAAAAAATACAAAAATAATAACAAACAACGAGGAGGAATAAGAATCTGGTGGATGACGTCATCAGAGGCCATTCATACATGCAGATTCAAAATCAGAATAGGTTTTCTGTAGAGGAAAAAGACTTTAAGGTCTAAATTTAATTTGAATTTTCCTCTAAGGCCTTAACCCATTCCGCAATAAATTAGAAAGAAAATCATTTATCCTCAAAGAAGAAATTCAAAACAGTCTTTTTAAATATAGTCTGAAAAGAAGGGCTTAAAATGTCTTACCTCTTAAGTAGTGGAATGGGAAAAGAAAGAGCGACTTTCAAAAGTCAATTCGCTCATGTAGGATCTTCATAATATTCTTGAGTCGTGCCAGAGATCTTTTGTTCTGAACAATATTTACACTCCACGTCTAAAGGTTTTCAGCACTGAGCTTCATGAAATGGAAGGGTTTTGTCACTGGGCTTCATGAAATGGATGGGTTTCGCCACTGGGCTTCATGAAATGGAAGGGTTTTGTCACTGGGCTTCATGAAATGGAAGGGTTTTGTCACTGGGCAGTCTGTTGCGTAGTGGTCTGGATTCGCGTGCTTCTGTTCAGAGTGGCATTGTTTCTCGTTTCGAGTTTCATTTCAGAACTAAACAAAGTTTCCAGAGACAGCAGCTTTTCGAAGAAGAAGGCCAGGAACAAAATTGAGTTGAAGAAGGAAATCATTGAAAAACTATGAGAGAGGGATTAAAATAGCTGAAATCGGCCGCGTGTATGGGAAGTCACCATCCACCATAAGTTCCATCCTCCAGATAGTTCCTTGATTCCTGAGGTCTTTAACTCTTTGAACCCGGCTAGAGTGAGAATTCAAGTGCCTCAAAAACTGGAGTCAATTTTCATTCGTGAAATCAGAATGAAATCCTCCCTTTCTCTACAGAAATTCCAGGAGGACGACACCCTAGGTTGCGCCATCAATTGTCAACAAAGAATGGAACTAATTTTCTCCCGTAAAATTCACCCAGGCGCCCGAGTCCGGCCTGTGTCGAATGAGGCGTTTGAGGCGGATAGGGGTCATAGGGTTCAGCAAGGGGGGATTCCTCATTCAAACAATAATATCTGCACCTCTCTCTCTCTTTTCATCGCCGTCTTCCATAATCCAAAAAGAGTCTTCACAAAGGTATAAAAATGTAGATGCCATATTAAATGCTCATTTATTCTTTACGTTAGTCTTTTATATTAATTTCTTAATGTTTTTAGTGCTGAACATTCGATTTAATCTCTGTAAAATGTGTCTTTTTGTTGCCCACGCCTATCCTACTTACCCAAAGGGTGTAAGACTTGTTACGAGTCGTCGCACAGAGGAGTATTTGTACCGAAATCCTGGCCAAAAGTCCAAAATTTGAAATGTGCTCAATAATTGTAAAAATGATATTTTATAATAACTTTCTAATTGATACGCCGAACAACGTTTATCTCAAGAGCATGAGTCATATCTGTTAGCTCCTAGCCTCAGTTGAAGAACAGATTTCTTCGTTAGTGGACATGGTTTTTTTTTATCACATTTCAGCTGTACTGTAACGTTTGCATATGATTACGTTTACATATGAGTTTTATTGGTTTTATATATATATATATATATATATATTGTGTCTATATTAACTGATGGATTGAAGTTAAATCAGTTTTATATGTTAAATAAAGATGAGAGCTTTGTTTTTAATTATATATTAATTCGAATAGTTTTAGTTTTAACATAATAAAAAATTCAAAAGTTAAAAAAAGTTAATTATTATGCCTTATTAGCTCTAATTTATGCATTGTGAAAGCTTTTTTAAGGTGTGCCAGGCTCTTCGGGGCCTTTTTTAAAAGTCCGCCCTCTCAAAAACCACAATGACGGCTGCGACTGTCAGAATTCTAAGAAAACCTTCCTTTTCCCCAAACCCATCTGGGTGTGCCATTCTAACGAGAAACGGGTGTGAAATCAGTCGCACTTAACGAAAGGGGGTGGAAATTTTACAGTGACATTCGGACGCCCGCCGTCTATTTCTTGGGACGTTCCCGTATCGATACAGTTAAACTTGAAACATTAAATATTATAAACGAATAAATTCAGTACAGTAGGAGATGTACCAACTGAAGGTGTAGTGCGAAAGATTAAATACACTGTGCTACCGGGTGATGGAAGAGCCTGCAATACTGCAATAGGGACAACTTCAACAATTAGGTGCAACATCTGTTTACTTTCATCCTAAGAGTTTAATAAATTACATAAGAGATTTCTAGTAAACCAAGCTACTTCGAAATTTTGTCTGTCAATTTTACATACACGCATACGTCAAATCCTCACTTAGCATACCGAATGCCATAAGTGACAGACGAGAATGAAGAGAAAAGACTCGTAGGAGGCATTGAAAAGAATATCCAATGAAAGTTCAAAGACGAACTGGGAGTGCTTCTTGACAATCCGAAGCAACGCTTTTGAACATCAAATGATGGGAATATTTATTTAAAGAAAAGCACCCTACACAGAAACCTCCATTTACAGAGTGCTATAAACAATAACAAGCACACAAAGAACAAAATCCACAACTAGTAAATCAAAAAAATGCGCTAGAAAATAAAAAGCTGAACACAGAGAATACACTACATCATAAAAATTTGCAAACGCATATATAATTTAAAACGAAAACATATAATCACAAAAACATTAAAACACACTATGATTCTGAAAGTCCTATTTTTTTAAAAAAAATTAAAAGACCATTTAATAAAGGCAAAGCTTAAAAAGTCAAAACACTCAAGCACTGAATCCTCTAAAAACACATCAGGAGTTAAAAAATTTAAATACGTAAATACAAACTTGAGATAAAAATAAATTGCACCACTTAAGATAGAAACAAATTGCAACACGTCACCAAAAACAGAGTACGAAAATTAAAACCTATGAAGAACATTAAATGGTCAATTACATAAGAACACGGAAAATCAAAACGCATAAAAATCTAAAAAGTTGTAAAAAGGCAAAATAAAACACATCATGTATTTACAAGATTCAAACATTTCGATTTAAAAGCACCAAGAGAAATTAAAAATGTCAAGTTCATCAAGGAACTTGCTAAAAAATATAGCTAGATGCTTCTTTTCAGATCCAGAATTCTTCCCAGATTGCTTCACGAATCACTGGATTAGATGTAGAGCTGATTAAAAGGTTGATAGTGGTATTGGAAACCATAATAAGTGGGTATCACATTGATGAAAAAAGTCAAAGTATATGCTGATGATTCAAGACCTACATGGACCTTTATAATTGCATCCTATGACTCCAGCAATGAACAGCGTTTTAATAATTAAGGTCAGTGTAATTAAGAAAATGGCCAAATACATATTAACCATCTATCAGAAGAAGCTACCAAGGCCAGAAACAAATACTTTACCATTCAAACTACTCCAGAAAGTTCAATAGAGGAGTTTTCGACATAGATGTCCTGAATAGGTTTCTTTTAAACAGCAACTCATTTATGATTTGCGCTAAACAAAGACCAAATGAGATACTTTGTAGTGCTGTTGTTGATGATGATGATCTCCGAAGACCAGCAGAGCTATATCAGGTCCATGAGCCTGTGCACCCTAAAGAAATCCAGTCAATAGAGAATTAGAAACAAGATCCTGTTTGTAAAGCCCGAGGCGTGCAAGAATATGATCAGGTGTGGCCTGTTCTGCAGTACATTTTGGGCAGATCTTAAAACACTTAGAATTAGATACTTTGTAGTAGTTTTATGTAGTACTCTACAACTTCTTCAAGAGACGTGAGGGCAGTCTTTCTAATAAACACCAAAATGAGAATGATGAAAACGAAGACCAGAGATCAAAGTAATCGGATTCAAACTGTTATTCTATTACAGGTCCTGGAAAATATGTATATTTATAATGTAATGCCTCAACTTTGGCAATTACTAAATGTAAATATTGTTTAGCGACGGATTCGGAAACCCTCCGCGCTTTGAATGTTGCCATTGTAGCCGCCGCTCGTCTCCGCAGGTAGCCTTGTTAGGAGCGAAATGGTTAAAACATCATGATTTTAAAGAATCCACACCTTACATCTTATATAACTTTCAATGAGTTTGTAAAGTATTGTTTAGCAACGGATTCGAAAACCCTCCGCGCTTTTGCGCATGCGCAGTTATTTTCATCAAAATAGGGGGAAAGTGAAGAATGGAAGGGTGATGTTTACATTTTACTGAGCGTGATCTAACAAAGAACTCCGGAAATGCGCTCATATGACTCATTGCCTGAGACCCCTTTCCGGTGTAAAATCGTCCAAAAGTGGTAGTCTCGGAATCCGTTGCTGAACATTATGCATTATATATATATATTTATATCTATAACTAAAATTATATAAATAATATAACATTAACCGTATTTAATTAAAAATTACATTTAAGTAAAACAAATCCATCAACATTCACTTTCCTCTTATAAGCAGTAAACAGTTAAGTAAACTTTGTATTTTATATTTATTTTTTTAATAAAAGCATTCTGTTATGTGTTTATAAGTTTATTTAAGTGTATTTATTAATATATTGTAAGTCAAAATTTAACAGCAAAGATTTTAACTTTAAAAAGGATGAAGAATATTTTTGGCCAGGATTTTGCGACAAATACTCCACTGTGCTTAGGAAAGAAAAATTCCAATAGAAATATTAAAGTAATACAGTACAATATAATAGAAGTACTCAATATAATACAAAAAATTAGGTAATGGAAGACACAACAATATAAACAAAATAATACAATAAATGTAATACAGTACAAAATGCAAATGTGAATATAAATATAATAAAATGCAAACATCAAACATAATAAGTAATTGCATACATAGATTAAAAATAAATACAAATAAACGTAATAAATAAAGAAACATACAAAAAATAAACAAAAAATGAAAA
Organism: Araneus ventricosus; assembly: GCA_013235015.1. Lineage (NCBI taxonomy): Eukaryota > Metazoa > Arthropoda > Arachnida > Araneae > Araneidae > Araneus > Araneus ventricosus. The sequence goes on from BGPR01007525.1 coordinate 24,812, forward strand.
ATTAATAAAACCTAATATATAGTAAATAAAATTTTAAAAAAAAAAACTAAGTTTTGAGATACAATTTAGAAAAGAAAGGTAGGAAAAAAATCTAAAAAAGAAATGAAAAAGAAAAGAAACAACAACAAAACAATTTCTATAACACAATTTTAGGATGAAGAAAAACGATACAAAAAAAACTGAATTCTATAAATTGTGTCTGATATGCATTTTGGAGAGTGTAGAACAAATTAATTCGATTCATGTGAAAATAACACACACTGTCACAGTTTTCATCGGTTTCGGATTTCGATGCTTATTTGCGGACGGATTATCGTCAAAAAACGAGTTATAACAGTTTTCCATCTGCTAAAATTATCTTCATACCTTCAAAATAAATGGATTTAAGGGGGAATATACTGTTAAACCTTGAAAATTTCAGATTTTATGAAAAAATATATATTATTCCTCTGTCTTTTCTGAACAATTTAAAGCAATCCGCTTTAAAAGATTTCCATAATTTTGAAAGTTATGAAGGAAATTTTTATCAGCTGTTCAACATAAAGAATGAAAATGGCCATATTTTAATGCGCTATATCTCAAAATTTGTTTTTTCTATATTGCGTGCACAATATCAAGAACTAATGAATATTTTTACATAAAATGTTTAGTGAATATGTATTGTGCTGTATTCTACAAATTCAACCTCAATTTTGGAACATATTTCCTCCAAAGAAGCTTTTTTTTTTGGGGGGGGGGGGTAGAAAAGTTTACATTTTAAAATTTTATTTTAAATTGGTATAAAAATAGAAATTAAATCTACATGTTAATAAATTGTGGTTCAGTTTCTTAAACAGACTGTTCGGATTACTTAGATACCCAAAATATTGTGTTTAGACCAAATATTTTATCCGTAATCATGCTCGCAAGGTGACTATCTCATTTTTACTTTCTCGTATACGAAGTATACAAAGAGAAAGTATTATAATCGTCAAAAAATTTGAACTCGAGATTTTGACAAATCTCCACGTTTCAGACCTCCCTGAATCCGAAAAACACAATTTTGGAATTATGTCTGTCTGTCTGTGAACACGATAACTCGAAAACTACTTGAGCTACGGGGATGAAATTTGGTATGTGGTCTCTAAACATAATTTGCAGGTTTCTATCAAATTTTAGACAAAATCCGTCAAAGGGAAGTCTGTCTGTATGTATGTCCGCGGTCATGTGAACGCTATAACTCAAAAACTTGAATAGCTAGATAGATAAAATTTGGTACACAGTTGTATCGTCATGAATGTAGGTCCGTATAAAATTTTGGGCCAAATCCGACAAAAAGAGGCGCTTAAATTGCATATTCAATTTCTTTTAATCCGATTCTCATGCGCATGCGTACTGGTAGCAATCTGTTATTGTTGTAAATTTTATTTTCAACAATAAAAACTGTTTTCAAACATGAATTGTAACAATTTTTTTATTGTTGTAAATAAAATTCAAACCGATCTCATTATTTCAGCAAATCTTTTATTCACGCGCTTTTGCAATTGTTACGGTTGTGGTAGTATAAATTGTTTTCTTGGAAATTCAATTCCAAAGCAGAATTTTCGCTTTAGTATTCATTGCACTGCCTATTTTATCGCACCTTTTTCAAAGTAATATTTTTCTGAAACGCGGCAACAGATATTTGATTTCAGGTTTGTTTGTTTGTTTCACTTTCTCGTATACGAAGTATACAAAGAGAAAGTATTGTAATCGTCAAAAAAATTCGAACTCGAGATTTTGACGAATCTCCACTTAGAAAGTATACGAGAAAGTTTAGGGGAGTCCACTCCCACTGGTTTCTCCAAAAGTTATACCCATATTTATTACTCTTTCAAATAAATACGTACCAATATGAAGGTTTGAAAATGTGTGTGCTATAAGAGAAAGAACATATATTTTTCTAGAAAAAAATAAGTGAGTTTGTGAATTTCATTGTTTCAGAGATATAATGTATCGAATTTGACAGTTTCCCCCCATTTTGTCGATGTTTAAGAGTCGTATGTACCCTCAAAAATTATTTATAAATAATCTATTTTAAATACCCGTTCTTAACATATTATATGCGGCACATTATAAACATATTTATTAATCTCTGGATAAGACGTTTCAGTTTGGAAACAATGTATGTTAGAGAACACATCGAAATAAAATCCATCGATCCTGGCGAAACGGAGAGTAAATTTAGCACTTTCGCAAGCGGTTACGCCCAAACAGACAATAAAATAGATCACATTCGTTGGCTAGTATTTATTGACCCTAAACGTGTTCAATAAATGGAACATTTCTCTTCAAAATATGTGTTGGAAAACATTTTTACGACTCCTTTTTAAATTTGAATCTTTTTGCTGATTTCGAAATATTCATTTCAACAATACCCCTCAAATTTTCATGTTTTACTGGAGTATTTTTATATCATCACAATAGATTTGAATTCATTGTAGAGAAAAAAGATATTTCACCATCTATCAAGAGGAGAATAACCATTGTTTTCTTCTATAGTACTGTGGATTGCATAAGTTGATTTTTAACTCCGAGTTCTTCTAAGAATGTTTTTTTCCCTACTACAAAGCCTAAAGTAAACAAATAAGATTTAATTCGATTCTTGTTCAGTTTTAAACTAGATGTAATTTTTTTAAATATGCATGTACAGAAGGGATATATAAATAGGACTAAAAATCTTCATGTATGCAGGTATTTTCTCCTCTCTTTAGAAATTTTATTCTTAGAAACTTAACTTAAAAATTACTGATTTTGAGAATGACTACTGATTCCTGACTTCACTAGAAGAGAAAGCGAATTGCTTTCTTCGACTGTTTCTTTAATTTTTTTTTGATCCAGATGAACATATAGAATCCCTGAGTGGTCTCCATACAGTATTAAGTTCTGAACCTTCTCAGGAAATCAGCGATGGAATCTATTTCAGCAATCAAAGTACACTAATAAATCTTGTTTGTAAAAAATAAGAAAGGTATTCTTGAAAAAGACGCTGAAATGGAAATATAGTGAATTTTCTAAGGTTTAATATTATCTCATAAGTCAATTCAAGGCACTTGAAGGGGAGTTGGAATCCTGAGTCCGACAATGTTAAATTTGCCACTTCGATGTACCTTTTCTCAAACTCTGTTATAGATTCTTGTTTCACATTTTTAATACAAATAAAGTAGATTTTTTCTTATTATACTAAAATGATTTTTTAAAAAATTCAAAAAATTATTTTTTACAATTTTTTTTGTGTCTAAACAAAAAATGTTAAATTGGACATTTCGATGAAACTTTTCTCAAACTCTGTTATAGATTCTTCATTGAATTTTTTAATACAAGTAAAGTAGATTTTTCTTAATATACTAAAATGATTTTTTAAAAAATTCAAAAATTTATTTTTTACAATTTTTTTAGTGTCTAAACAAAAAATGTTAAATTGGCCACTTCGATGTACCTTTTCTGAAACTCTGTTATAGATTTTTGAAATTTTTAATACAAGTAAAGTAGATTTTTCTTATTATACTAAAATTATTTTTAAAAAAATTCAAAAATTTATTTATACAATTTTTTTGTGTCTAAACAAAAAATGTTAAATTGGACACTTCGATGTACCTTTTCTCAAATTCTGTTATACATTCTTGTTTGAAATTTTTAATACAAGTAAAGTAGATTTTTCTTATTATACTAAAATAATTTTTTAAAAAATTCAAAATTTTTTTTTTTACAAATTTTTTTGTGTCTAAACAAAAAATGTTAAATTGAACACTTCGAAGTACCTTTTCTCAAAATACATGTTTAAAATTTTATATATAGATACATGTTTGAAATTTTTTATAGAAGTAAAGTACACCTTTCTCATTATACTGAAATGAGCTTTTGGTTAATTTTTAATTTCTTATAAATTTACAAAATATTTAATTAGACATAGTGAAATTTTACCCTAATTTGACACAAAAAA
>BGPR01007525.1:35893-52740 GCA_013235015.1 Araneus ventricosus
TTTGTTGAGTCTTTCGACACGTGAGAACAAGGTACGGAAATCCAATGATGAATGACCGCTAATGTAATTGAAAGGTACGCGTATTTCCGCTTTTTATCCCTTTCTGTCGTCCGAAAACACCTCATTTTTGTCTCCGAAGAGAGGAGCGAAATTAATTGCGGGAGAGACATCGATTCCCCGCCGAAAACTGCGCTCATCTGTCGAGCGGCTCATCTGTCATCAAACGTGACAACTTAAAACCATGTGTTTTTCTTCTCTTCCCAACCTATATTCGATGATACAATCCCATTACGACAGACCTTTTCTCCTGGATATTGATCTCTCGCGTAAGGCTTCTTTTTCGCAGTTGGCGGCTGCACCTTTTCGGAGCTGAGGGGGTTATTCGTGTCAAAAGGTTGCCACTAAGCTCAGACGGTGCGACGTGCAAGAGAATTAAGGTTGACAAAATAATTTTCTATTATTGGACGCAAAATAAAATGGTAGGGCACCCAAATGTTACTAATATCAGTAGTTCTGTGAACAGTACACCTCGCATCTCCCCAGCCGAACAAAAGCGGGCGCTTGAACAAAGTTTATTTGCTGGGATTTGGAACTAATTTCGTGAAACAAAATAATTTATTTTATTTTCCTATATACATTTGATACATTTCTTATTTATTACACTGCACAAATTGGTATGTTAAGGACTTAAGAAATACGGGAAAATGATACCTAATTAAATTATTTGATTTATGAACGATTTTGAAGGTAATTGAAACGTTAACTTTACAAAAATAATTCAAAATAATAAAAATATATATTATTTTGAATCACGAGAAAGATTTTTCTGCAGATACGAGGGTTAATGATAAGTTCAATATATTTTTCAGAACAGGCACAATTTTAATACAGTTCAGATAAATTAATTTTTAAATAAATATTATAATATTGTTATCCTGTTATGCAAAACTTGACAACAAATTTTGATTTCATTAAATAAATCAATGCAATCCATTTCGTCTTGCAAAGTAGCATTTAAGTCTCTGCGTTTTTATACAGTTTATGAATATCATCCTAATTACAAAAAAATTCCTATGATGTCATATCGGTGATGAATTCCGAATGTTTTCTTAAAAGAAAAATGCCACTATAAATTATGACTAGAAAATATTGAAATTGGAAATATTCTTTGACAGATGCAATAGCTGATAATTTCCATAAAATCAAAACTGTTTTTTTTCCATCAAGTTAATTTATTTTTACATTCAGATGTCACTTTTAACTAACTCTTCCAATATTTTATTTGCAGTTATTAACAAAAGATATGATGATCGATTCATTTCAAAAAATTTTAAAAGGCCTTTTAAATGGGAATTTGCATACCAATATCTATATTATAATTTCTGGTATTCAAATTAGTGATATCTGGTATTCAAAAAGAAAATAAAATTGAGAAGCATTTGCTTACTTCAGTACCAATTACTTACCAACAATATTTACCTCATTCAGTATGCCGTACCAAATAACTAAACATAATAAAAATTTTGAAATTAAGTTTATTTTCGATTTATTGGATTTAGGATTTTTTTCTCATGCCAATAGTATATTCATAAAGAAAATTCAAATCTAGAGAAAATTGTGATTCCTGAGTGTGATCTCATACATTTCACACTCCCGAAACGACTTTCCCACGTCGCTTTTGACAGCGGTTTTGAAGCAAGATATATGAGAGGCTTTTTTAATATATCCCAGCACATTATGGAACTTGCAAAAATATATATTAAGCACATATATAATATTATATACAGGGTTCCCACCTACATCCGTTACAACCCCCTTAACTTCTAAACGGTGACAGCTTAGGCCATGAAGTTGGTGTCTAGGTATAGTAAAAAGGCTATGCCCTACTCGATGAGACAGCTTACAACGCCATCTATCGGCAAAATTTGGAATTAGCGGTCCTATCTCGTGAACGGTGAAAGATAGGAGAAAAAAGTCAATTAGAAAATTGTAGAGTACTCTCGATTTAATACGAAAAGATACCTTGCGCGCATTAATACTCAATACTTTTTCTTATCTAAAAACTGCAGGTCAAAGCAAAAATACTAAAAGCATGAGGAGCTGAAAATCACACTATGAGTAAATCAAGTCATTATGAATTTAGAAAGAAAGAAAATTCTAAAGCATTCAATAAAAATTGGTACATATAAGGAATGCGATCAAAATTTTAATTTAATGATAATATTTATATCAGCCCCTGACAGTTTTACGACTTTGACTTTGACTACCAGATTTTTCAGGGAAAAAATTATTTTCTATTTTTAAATACATTTTGTAATTTTTAGTATTTTTTATACTATTCCCACCCCACGGAAGTTTTCTTGTTTCATACACAAGAGTGAATTCTGTTGGAAGACAAAGTATTAACTATTAAAACATTAGTTTGCGTGTTGGCGATGGTTTGAGGTTTCTTTAACTGTTTGCTCAAATCAAACACGATAATAACACTCGTGCTTATGACAATCACGCCATGCCTAACTCATCCAAAGCTACAATGTAATAACATATATTCGTTTCCTGTTTTTAACGTAGGACTACGTTCCTCCCATTGGGGTCCTAGGAAGGAAATTGATTCACACGCCAAAACGTCACAAAACTTGGTATGGGAGATCCGCTATATCTCGGTAACTACATACATTAAGAACATAACTAATGTTTTATTTTAGAGATAAAGGGTAACAACACAAGTTACAAAAAAAAATTTGAATTTCGTATTTGTAGTCCAGCGACTTTTGAGTCACAAATTTGGGCAAAAATACGCTTGAATTGGTGACGCCATCCTTTATCTCTCGGTAACTACATATGTTAAAAACATAACTAATGTCTTATTTTAGAGATAAAGGGTAACAACAGAAGTTACAAAAAAATTTGAAATTCGTAATTGTAGTCCAGCGACTTTTGAGTCACAAATTTGGGCAAAAATAAGCATGAATTGGTGACGCGATCTTCTATATCTTGGTAACTACATATGTTAAAAACATAACTAATGTCTTATTTTGGATATAAAGGGTAACAACAGAAGTTACAAAAACAACTTGCTTAAACTTAAAAACTTACATGAAACTTCGAGAAACAAAAGAGTCACGCGAGTAAAGTAGTCCTACGCCTTTAGCATCAGCGGCTGTCTGAAAAGACAGCCTCCCGTCATTTTTTCCTGATATTGTCAACATGAAGTTTGTGCAAGCACGATTTGTTTGTAGGTGACGTTCGAAATACTTAGATATCAAAATGATAATCGCAGTCTGAATGAAATATTTTTACTGGAAATTCAATTTTATTACTATTATTATATCAAGTACTTTCAAAAATATGAATAGCGGATGTGGTTGCGGATTCGAGATATTAAATATTCAAATCAATTTTTCAATATATTTTAACGTTTTACGGAATTCTAAATTCCAGATATAACCACTAACAATGAAGATTACTCTTTGTACACAGTTAAATGTGTTTGCTTTATTTCCTATTTTATTTCAGTTTAGTGCTTATGATCTTATTTTTCCACTTTTGTTTAAAATATTAGAGTGTCAAGAATGTTTTACTAAATATGACTAATAGGACTGGGGGAGCGTATAAAAAGTTAGAATTCGTAACTTTTTCAGAAATATATTTAGCGACTCAAACAACATATATTATAATGTTTCCCTTCATTTAAAGCATTTTTTTTTCAATTGGAACTATACGTCTATCTCTAACGGTTTAAAAATTAGCTATTGGACCACGATAAGTGTCAACACCCTGTATATTTGTATTTGAATCCAAGAGAGACCTTTTAGAAAATGAAGATTTCTTCGCATGATTTTGAAATAATCGTCAAAAGCAAACTTCTTAGATTGAAAAATTTGATTGTCCACCTTACTTTGAAATTCAAACTTTTATCACTATTTGTTCGTTTCCTGTTTTGATAATTCTATAGAAGTATTTGCGATTGTAAAGGAGCAATAATACAGAGTGGAGCAGGCAATACGAAATACATAGAAAACAATGAAAGCGAGGATATCTTCAAGTGCTTAATCCAGGGAAATGAGCATTCGATATTATAGTTAACTATAAAACATGATGTCCTTTTTCATAATTCTATAGAAGTATTTGCGATTGCAAAGAAGCAGTAGTACACAGTGGAGCAGGCAGTATGAAATACATAGAAAACAATGAAAGCGAGGGTGTTTTTAAGTGCTTAATCCAGGGAAATGAGCATTCGATATTATTGTAAACGATAAAACATGATGTCCTGTTTTGATAATTCTATAAAAGTATTTGCGATTGCAAAGAAGCAATAATACAGAATGGAGCAGTCAATATGAAATACATAGAAAATAATGAAAGCGAGATTATCTTTAAGTGCTTAATCCAGGGAAATGAGCATTCGATATTATTGTAAACGATAAAACATGATGTCTTTGTTGTTTGTTGGGGTTTATTGACGCTATAGGCAGACAAATGTATGCTACGTCAGACCCACGGTAAATAAAAAATGAATCCAGCAGTTAGGTTGCATAAACATGCTATCCGTCAGCAGTGCGTTATTTCCAAATTAATACATGAGAAGAAGAGAATAAGTAACTTTGAAAATTGATCAGGTGGTTTATTGCGGTACTTGAAGGCAAAAGAGTAACCCATATTGATTAAAACACGGATCCTTTGCTTTATTGCAGCTTATTATTAACTTACTACAAAAAAGTGAAGCTAAATAGTAAACATTTTTCTTTCCATAGTAATGCTGTATTCTTCCATGTAAATGTTTGGATTTTTTAGAGCAAAAAAAAATCTGAATATATGTAATATAAATTCCTCTTAAAATTAATAAGTCTTGCTCAAAACAATTTAATTCTCAGTGTTGGAAGAATATATTTAGAGTGAATATTAAGTTGTAAACTAAAAAATTATTATTATTCAAAAATTATTATTATTCAAAAATTATTATTATTATTATTATTATTATTATAATTTTTCAATTCAAAAATTATTATTATTATTATTATTATTATTATTATTATTATTATTATTATTATTATTATTATTATTCAAAAATTATTAAGGTGAATGAAAATTTTCTTGTGTTCTTCAAAAGATTAAATTTTTCTTTTGATATGAGAGTTTTAAAAACTATTCCAAACCAGTGGGAGTGGCCTCCCCTAAACTTTCTCGTATACTGCTCAAAAATTTGTCATTTTCCCTCCCCCTGCGTGGATAAAAAAATCGAACCCACTGTAACCCAGAATGCAACGAATAGAAGGTTTTTCATTGTGGATTATAGTGATTGTGAAATATTTAGGTGAAAAATCATATTCAAAGAGATGCCTATGCATTAAAACTTTGCAATATTTAAGCTTTTCACTCTAGCAAGCTCCGCTAATGCGAGGGCACGAGCGAGCGAAAAAGAAACAGGAGACAGATAAAACGAATCTATCACGAACTCCGTCTCAAGGACAAAGTGACGTAATCCTTTCGCTTGCTACCAGTACGCATGCGCATGGAGATAAGTTTTGAAACGAATGCTTAACAAGTATGCGATTATACAGACCGACAGACAGTCAACCCGTTGACGGATTGGGTCCAACATTTTATACGGACCTACATGCTTGATGATAAAGCTCTGTACCAAATTTTATTCATCTAGCTATTCAAGTTTTTGAGTTATAGCGTTCGCATGACCGCGGACAGACAGACAGACTTCCCGTTGACGGATTTTGTCCAAACTTTGACAGAAACCTACAAATTATATGTCAAGTTCACATACCAAATTTCATCCCCGTAGATCTAATAGTTTTCGAGTTATCGAGTTCACAGACAGACACACACACAGACAGTCATAATTCCAAAATTGAGTTTTTCGGACTCGGGGAGGTCTAAAACGTGGAGATTCGTCAAAATCTCGAGTTCGAATTTTTTGACAATTACAATACTTTCTCTTTGTATACTTCGTATGCGAGAAAGTAAAAAGGTTAAAACATTTATAAAAAGAACAAAATGAATATACGTATAGTTTTGAATGCACTGTGAGGAAAACAGTTGCCTACCCTATTAGCACAAGATATTGTGAGATATCTCTACGACGTTGTCCGATATTTTGAATGCCGTACAATATCGTGAAGATATCGCAAGAATATTGTATATTGTGATATTAGGGTATATAGGGTGTCTACTCTTATTGTGGTCCAATTGCTAATTTCTAAACCATTAGAGATAGACATATATTTCGAATTGGAAAAATGCTTTAAATAAAGGGAAAAATTATAATATATGTTTTTTGAGTCACTAAATATATTTCTGAAAAAGATTACGAATTCTAACTTTTTATACGGTTCGCCGGTCGTATCAGTTATATTCAGTAAAATATTCTTGAAAATCTAGCATTTTAAACAACAAAGTCGCACCCTTCAGAGACTAAAACTGAGCGAGTTATGGAGCTTTGAATTTCATGATTTATTAACCAATCAGAGGCCTCGTCGAGCAACTGCTGCGCATTGATTGGTGGATCGTCTGTAAGACGGCTATTGAAATGGTGTAAAGTGGTCTAAGTCAGCGACTTATCTCCAAAACTCGATCAGTTTTAGTCGCAGAAGAGTGGAATTTTTTTTTGTTTAAAATATTAGCGTGTGAAGAATATTTTACTAAATATGACTGATAGGACCGGGGGACCGTATAAAAAAATTAGAATTAGTAACTTTTTTCAGAAATATATTTAGTGACTCGAAAAAACCGAAAATATACTTCTTCCCGTCATTTAAGGCATTTTTCATCAGGTTAAAACTTTATCGAATTATGTTTAGTCCATTTTGTAATAATGGGTTTAAACTGCGCAATTCTTGATCTCCTTGATTTTACCAGTCTGTCTACACATTACTAATATAATAGACCAGATTTGTCTCTCGGTAACGATCTGACGTCACCAACAATAAAACTCGCGCCATAGCGCTGCGAGACGTTAAACTGCATTATTGCATTGTTAGAGAACCTAAATTTCAGTAATTTAAAATTTAAAATAGTAATTGTCGTTTAATTTCAAATTTATAGCTCTAAAATAGTGAAATAAAATTTTCTATCTATTGATATAAAATTTATCTCGCTATGATCTGTAGTTTCCGAGAAATTTTTAATTATATTAATCCTATATTTCAATTTAATGTCCGTTTTTAATAGAAAGTAGTTAATTACGTCAGTGGTATATCATGCGCGTGATATAGTTTGGACGCCACGATGCATCTCATTATTTATTGCAATCGTGATGCTATAATTTGATAATATTTTTTGGCACTTTTGACAAGCAGAGAAGTGCTTTGTTTTGATTAGAATTTCGGCTTTGAAATTTTAACTTTTGACATACGTTTGACAAGCTGAGAATTTCATGGTTATTGATTATAATAAAATTGTCAAACAACGAAAAATGCTTCACACGTAATTTTATTTACCAAGAAGTTTTTTGAATAAAGAAATATGTAAACAATGTGCAAATAAAATATTTCCTGTCATAAAACATATGTTTATTTTATTTGTTTTCAATCCATGTTAAACATTTCTCTCGCATACATATCTATTTAAACACGTCAAATTTGACGGAAAATCTCTGAAATGAAGAGACAATTTGCATCGTCATACCATGACGAGTGATTTTCTAGTATTTTATAATCAGAAATTGAACCAGAATCACAATCAGCTGCCCATATCCATTTTCATACTCAAGAATAGCTGGACAGCTTTTACCATTAAGAAAAAATTTCACATTTATTTTATAAACGGAAAATGATCGTTTTTTCGCAAATATTTGCCTATATTTTGAATTATTCTGAGAAATCCATTAATACTGAATAATGAAGAATAAATTTTCCGGAATATATGTGACACCCCATTTTTTATTTCACTTGTTTCCTCATAGCCAGACAGGTGCATTATCAAAAACATCTCTTTGATCAAAATATTCGAGAGTCGCACGGGATTTTAATGGTAATCACCCGCTATTTACCCAGCTTTGGATTGAGTATCGATAGCCAAAATTTGTCTTGTGATATCCGAAGTAATAGGGCTGCTGATAGAAAGTCAAACATATAAGTTTCCTTTAATGTAAAAAGATCCTGTTTTGCAGCGAAAGGCCAGACGGACTTCCTCTAAAATGCCACGAATAGCGGAAAAAGATATTGTTCTATCTTTCTGGCAATCAAATACTGATTTTGCATTTGTATTACTGAAATAAAAATCGTTTCCCTTTGAAAATTTCGATTTAAATTCTGTTTGCTCGTCGCTGAATTCAAATAACTTCAAGTTCTAAATTGGAAATCGGAAACAGTATTGCAACCTAATAATTTTGTAAAACCTATTGCAACACACGGCTACAATCTTTTATTCTTTTCCAAGCGTCTATATATTTAAAATGATATGATAAAACCTTCAGACAGTTCGCCAGACACAACCACCGACGGATTTCGATAATTTTCATTTCATATGAAAGCTTATGACGTCTAGATATGTCATCAAAGGTCGCCTGTCCCCCACCCCCCCCCCCCCCCGAGGAAAATCGAAAACACATATAGAGAATGTATGGTGGAAAAATGTTTTTCCGATTTCGTTCCAAAATAGGGGGTGGTGGGGGACAGGCGATCTTTGATGACATACCTAGACGTCATAAGATTTTATATGAGATAAAAATTATAGAAATCCGTCGAGTGGTTGGGGCTGAGGAACTCTCTGAAGGTTTTAACATATTAAAATAATATTTCTCCACCATACATTCTCTATATGTTTTTTCGATTTCGTTCGAAAATGGGGTTTGGCAGACGAACCTTGATGACATATCTGAACGTCATAAGCTTTCATAAGAAATAAAGATTATCGAAATCCGTCGGGTGGTTGTGGCTGGCGAACTGTCTGAAGGTTTTACCATTTTATTCTAAATATATAAATCCCTACAGTTCCATCAAAATGGCGTGTCAAAAATATTGTAAAATACCTATTGTAGGTGTTGGAAACTGTTTATCTAAGGCGATATCATTCTGTGTTTATAGATCTGAAGACTTTCATGCCGAAATTCGTGAGAAAGTTGTACAAAACATTGCAACTAGATGGGGTTTATTGAAATATTTTACAATTTTAAAGGAATCTGTTGTCTACAAAGAATATGAAATCTGCTATGGTTTTATGGTCTGTTCCACTGATCTTCATGCAGTTTTTAAAACTGAAAAAAGTAGTGGCTGAGAGCCTCGAAGCAGCCAGGTGGCAGGGGTAGTGCTGAGCAAAGTGGGTGCAGGCCGCGAACCCGCCCAGAGGGCGGCGAGAGCGACTATTTTGTTATTATATTTTAAAGGGGAAACATGAATAACAATCACATGTTTTTCTACTTTTATAATACAGCAGATTATTTCCAACTGAAATTTTTGATGTGAAATATGTTTGTATGTCACTGAATTAAAACCAAACAAAATTTTGATTTTGAAATCGGAAGAATTCATTGTTATATAATAATTTTGTATTAGCAATTGCAATAGAATCCCAATCTTATATTATTTTTCAAGCATTTGTTTTATATTTTGAGGAAAAATCATGAATATTCACCGTTTTTCAAATTTTATATTGCATATAAAAACAATGGAAATGTCAATATTTTTTCCTTGTCGTTGATTTCTGACTGACATGTAAGATTTAATCCACGATAAAGGGTATAAACAAACCTTATTGAGAATTACAGTCGGACCTCTATTTAACGAAGTCGCTAAACCCCGAAAAAAGTTCGTTATATGGAAAATTCGTTAAATAGCGATTCACCTTTTAAAATACTTTAAACTGCACGAAACAAATTTTAAATTCATATATACTAAATATTATTAAACAAGTAATTAATCACACCTATATTTTGTAAATTAATATCTATTTGTTTTATATATTTTACCCATCAAAAAGAAATCTGCCAGGAAAACAAGAATAAAACAAAGCATTGTCCGAGAATACATTGTATTTTCAATTAAAAAATTAATTTTATATTAAAATTATTAAATTTTAGCATTTCATCACACGAAGGTTTGTTTATTTCTGCATCATGAGAATTTCCATCTTCATCATCTTCGTCTTCATCGCAATTCATTGCTGTATTGTTTTTATTTTTCACACTGTCCACTTCAAAACTGCCTCATCTTCATAGACTCATGCTTTTAAACGTTTCGAACAAGATATCGATGAATCAAAATTTTGTACCTTATCACGATTTTTTTTATTATGGTGGATAAGCTGTTTGGAGGAATACGAAATTTTAAAGCAATATCCTTTTTCTTCACGCCTTTATCCACCTCATGAAGAATTAAATGTTTTTCTTGGATGCTGAAGCAGTTTCGCTTTGACATTTTCCAGCTTCAAGGTCATTGATCACCATAAAATGTGTTAAAAGAAAGAATAAGTTTGAAATGTTTAGAAATATTTTGAGAAATAGGGAGAAAAAAAAATATTGGATCACAAGAAAAAGTTCGTTAAATAGAGAATACACTTCGCTATTTGGAGGTTATTTTACGAAGAAATTCGCAAAATGTTCTTGGTTCCAAGAAAAAGTTCGCAAAATAGAGAAATTCGCAAAATAGAGGTCCGACTGTAATTATCAATGATAAAAAAGACGGACTGCGAAGTCTGTAACAAATTATATCCAATCTAAGCGCAGTTTTGTATCAGATCTGTTCATATTCAGCACAGCAGAACTTCAATTACACTCATGTCCATAAATTAAGGATAATTCAGAATCACACAGAAATTGAACTCTAAAAAAAATTTCACCTGTAGAATTATCACACACATCTTGAAGAATAATATGCAAATTACAGGAAACCACCAGATGGCGCGGATAGTACGTCACAATGACGAGAGTGTAAGAGAGGGGTATATAAGGAATGGTGGCAAAGAAGTAAAATTGTTCACAAGCGCTTTAAAAGCCTTTCAGTGCAATAACCGCATAGTGGCACAAAGGAAGCATTTGGATGATTTTTTACGTGGTAGAATTATCCGACGACTGGAATGTGGACGTACCCAGCTGGAAGTATCCGAAGAACTTGGAATCGCCCAGAGTGTCATCTCCAGGCTTTGGCAACGATTCTAAGATGATGGTAATGTGAGTTGATGTTACAGCACAGGTCGCCCCCGAGTTACAACGCCGAATGAAGACCGGTATTTGGCAGTTACTGCCAAAAGAAACAGACGGAGCACAGCATCAGACTTGTCTCGTCAGCTCTCTTCAGCTACCGATACGACAGTTTCAAGGCAGACTGTGTACAGACGCTTAGCGCACATTGGTCTATATGCTCGTAGGCCTGTCAGATGTGTTCCACTTACCGCAACTCACTGTCGCCTGCGATTAGCCTGGAGTAGAGAGCATGTATTGTGGACACCGCAACAGTGGTCTTGTGTGATGTTTTCCGACGAGTCCAGGTTTAGTTTGCAGTCTTATTCTCGTCGGACTTTCATATGGAGAGCGCCAGGTACCCGTTACCACCAAGAGAACACCATTGAACGACACCGTTACGGTGGTGCAAGATGGCTCGTTTGGGGAGGAATTATTCTTGGTTCCAGAACTGACCTGCATGTTTAGAGTGTAACGATGACAGGCCACATCTATCGGGATGTCATTCTGGAACAACATGTACGTTTGTTTCGGGGCGCCATGGGTGCTGAATTTCTGTTTATGGATGACAACGCCTGTCCTCACCGTGCAAATATTGTAGATGAATGCCTTCAATCGGAGGATATCACCCGTATGGATTGGCCAGCATACTCACCGGACTTGAATCCAATAGAGCATGTGTGGGATATGCTTGGCCGACGAATTGCAGCCCGTCAACCCCCTCCCACCTGTCTACCGGAACTTCGGAGGGCATTGCTTGATGAGTGGTGTAATATTCCCCAAGATCAGATTGATAATTTGATACTCAGCATGCCTAGGCGTTGTAAGGCCTGTATTGCATCGTCCGGGAGACATACTCCGTATTAACCATCATACTAACCATGTTATACTGTTTTTTGTAAATAGGTTCTTTTTTGAAATTTGCTCCAGGAAGTAAAAATCGCAATTTTTTTAATTATGTCAAACATAAGCATCTGTTTTGCTCTTTACCTTTTGTTTAATAAATAGACTTTACAAATAAGTCAAATTTGTTTTGCTTCTATCTCTTTCTTTGCCTGAACTTCATTATCCTTAATTTATGGACATGAGTGTATTTGAGCCTATTGGGACCGTAATCAACTCGGTTAATGGAAAACTCGGTGAAGGAGACTAAATTTTAAGTCCTGGCTTCTTTTCTTTCGATAGGGTTTCCAAAAATGTGCTTATATGAAATTATAAAAGTAAGTCCACAAATATACCACGTATTAATATTTTAACACACTCTTTTAATAACTATCAAACTTCTTACGTGCATTTTTACTTTCTCGTATAGAAGTATACAAAGAGAAAGTATTGTAATCTAGTCCAGTCATTAGGTAGTTTTTAAAAACAAATTCTGGTGGAGTCGTAATTTTTTGCTCCTATAAGTTTTTTGGGGTGCTGATTACGAATCCGAGATTTCCCACCAAAACTTTTTGTTGGAATTTTAATTATAGCCAAAAAACATGAAAAAAAATGGATTTTCCCCCAGTTTTTTGCTTATAACTCAAAAACTATCAACTTTTTATGGCATAATCGTATATCAAAATAATCAGCACAAAATTTCCTACAATTTATGTCAATACTATTTTTTCGTTACGCGTACCGTTTAGGCGCCATAACTCGTTGAAGCTTGGCTAAAGTTTGACTTGCCTGCTAGCATGGCTTGAAAAATAACAAATCTTCCTATCTGTATGCACTAAAATTTGCTATCTTACTATTAATATACTTCACTTATTTAATACACTTTTTCTACCATAATGTTCCTTTTTCAAATAAATTTTTCATCTGTTATATTAGACACGGAGGTAATTTAGTCCAGAGCAACGCCGGACATAAGTGCTAGTTATGAATGAAATTCCTTGATTAGCTCTAAAAGGCTGATGTTGATGGAAACTTAGATTCACTTTCACAATAAATGTTATTTTACAAACAACTAAAAGTACTTAGTGTGGTTTTTAATTAAACGTTATTAATTTCTATTAATTAATTTGAATTACTTGGTATATAGTAACCAAGAAAAAAATGACATGAAAAAAAGTAGCCTTCTAAACTTTAAAAGATTTTTTTTTCATAATAACTTAATAATAATACAACTACAGTCATAAATATGATCTTGTCATCTGCATACATTACACAGTCTCTTCACTTTATCTTGGTCGCTTTGAAGCTTATGGTCCAATATTTTTGAAAGATCACTTGTGTCTTCCTCCACATGCAAAGATAAAGACGCCTCAACTAAATCATCGGGCAGTATTGGTTCACCATCATCGTCCTCATCACTATTAATTACTTGAATCCCTCTGTTATTGCAGTTGCCCCAACAATGAGGATACAACATTGAACAAAACAGTCTGACCTTCCTACAGCTGTAATTTCCTGTACACCTCTTCTTACACTTGCAGGATATCTTGTGTACAGGATAGAGTCAGGTGCGGGGGAGTTCAGAGATTTTACAGGTTGGAGCTCACTGTTTATTCTTTCCCAACCCCATTCTCCAGGTCTCTTTTTATTGCCAAGCCAGTGATGGATCTGATAGTAAACATTTAGGGAATGTTGGTGGGCAGCTGCGAAGCGAAGCCATGTTGTTACTCTTGTTAAATGAAGATTTCATGTAACATTTGTAGCAAAGATTATTCAAGGATGGAGTATCCGAGGTAGTTATTGAATAGCCATACAATGCCACAAGAAAGCAGTTCCCTACATCCGCAGCAGCTTCAGGGGTCATATCCGGGTTCTTAAAAATTTCAATTACTTTGAGAAGATCATTATTGTTTTTCAAAGTCTGCACAAACTTCAATTTAACATAATTAAAAAGAGCTGATGTGGTGTCACATCCGCTCATGCCATGTATGAATAAAATATTGTCGGCGATTGTTTTTTCTAAAACTGTATGAGGAGAAAATATCTTTTCGGCGATTTTCCTTTCCCTACTTTTAGGAAATATACATTGTCTAAGGTACAAATGCCAATTAAGATGACAAAAAGTTCGATATCTTCACCTATGACAACCACAGACGGATGTGTTGGGGCCAAAGCTATAGCTTTCACAATTAAACAATCAGCATCTTCGTCTGCTTTCTTGTATATCATGTTTACTGAGGAGAACTTGTTCATCAGGATGGAAATGAGTTTATCCTTGTTCTTCGGATTGGCCAGGAATTTTTCTTAGGAAACAATTCGTATCATCGTTTCATCAAACATTACTTCACTTGACATTTGTTTCTGTGTTCTTCTGGCCCATTCTGCACATTTAGTACCTACTACTGTTTCATTTTCAGGATAACCATAGAAAATGACTAGAGCAGTTGATTTGTACTTTGTACAAACATATGTCACATAATTATCACAAATTGAAAAAAAGTTGAACCCCTTTTCCAGATGACTCTGTGCAGCAAGTATCCTCCATCAATAATATACACACCGCTTTCAGCATTAAAATCCCGTGTACATGGCTTGAAAGCTTTGTATAAAGAGGATTTCTTGCCTTTTCACATTACAGCTTCATCAAACAGAGGTAATGGAAAGGGACATAGTTCAAATGTTAAGACGTCCTCTAGTTCATCCGATTGCTTTGTAATATAAATTATCTGGAAAAGCGTTGTAGGGTTGATAGATAAACTTTCATCATGTACCTTGATGGCATCACTTATTAGAGCTAGTGGTGGCACTCTGTCATTTCTTTTGAATTTCACAGTATTAAAATAATTTATTTCGATTCTTTGAATACCAAGAGCAGGTAGGGGACAATAACAGGGCTATGTTTAAGTCTCCTAACTTATTAAAAAATTCGTGATATTTACTCTGTTGTTTACTTCACAACCACGAAAGCCAAGTAATACCAGGGTAGAAAGATTTAGAAGGAATTTTGTGCAGATTATGCAAGTATACTTATAATATAACTGATAAAATCTTTATTTGCACAAAGAGGTTTACGATAGAAAAAGTATATTAATTAAGTAGGAATTTATTTAGTAAGATAGATAATTTCGCGCATACAGATTGGATGGTTCGTTGTTGTTCAAGCCAAGCTAGCAGGCAAGTCAAACATTCGCCAAACTTCAACCAGTTATAGCACTTAAACGGTATGAGTAACGAAAAAATAGTACAGACATAAATTGTAGGAAATTTTGTGCTGATTATTTTGATATATGATGATGCCATGAGAAAGATGATAGTTTTTGAGTTATAAGCAAAAAACTGGGGGAAAGTCCATTTTTTTTCATGTTTTTTGGCTATAACTAAAATTCCAACAAACATTTTTGGTGGGAAACCTCAGATTCGTAATCAGCACCCCAAAAAACATATAGGAGCAAAAAATTACAACTCCACCAGAATTTGCTTTAAATCATTCCTTTTTAGCACCTAATGACTGGACTAATCGTCAAAAAATTCGAACTCGAGATTTTGACGAATCTCCACGTTTTAGACCTCCCTGAGTCCGAAAAATACAATTTTGGAATTATGTCTGCCTGTGTGTCTGTATGTCTGTGAACACGATAACTCGAAAACTATTAGAGATAAAGGGACGAAATTTGGTATGTAGCCTTTAAACATAATTTGTAGGTTTCTGTCAAATTTTGGACAAAATCCGTCAACGGGTAATCTGTCTGTATGTATGTTCGAGGTCATGCGAACGCTATAACGCAAAACCTTGAAAAGCCAGATGGATAAAATTTTATACACAGTTTTATCGTCATGATTGTAGGTCTGTATAACATTTTGGGCCAAATCCGACGAAGGGTTGACTGTCTGTCGACCTGTATAATCGCATACTTGTAAAAGTTATATCTCCTCAACCCTTTGACTTAGATAAATAAAAATTGGAATGGTGGTAGCTAACATTAATTATAGATCTGCGCCCAAATTTCGTTTCAATTGGTTAAGAAAAAGGCGTTCAAATTGCATAATTAATTTTTCTAATACGATTCTCCATACGCATGCGTAGCAATCTCTGTGAGCGCGGATGGATTACGTCACTTTTTCCTTGTTTTACTGGCGTAGTGGAAGCAATCTCTGCGCATGCGCAAGCTATCCTGCTGTAACGGAACGAGGTCATTTGCTCCGTTTCTCCTCCGCACGCTCAGCTTGCATTGCTAGAGTTTGATAAAAAAAAATAAATATTGCTAAGTTTTAATACATACGCATCTCTTGGAATATGATTCTTCACCTAAAGATTTTACTATCACTATAATCTACAATGAAACACCTTCTGATAGTCATTGCATTCTGGATTACAGTTGGTTCGAATTTTCTATCCACGCAGGGGGAAGGGAAAGGACAAATGCTTGAGAAGTATACGAGAAAGTTTAGGGGAGGCCACTCCCGCTGGTTTCGAAACAGTTTTGATGAAAGGCTTCATGAAAGCTACTGTTTTTTCTTCTTTGTTTCTTTTCCGTTTCCTCAGTGATTCTTTAACTCTTTAATCCCGAGGAGTCTTTTTCCTTCTAGATCCTTTATAACCGAGACTTTTTGGAGGAAACGACATGAATTGGACTCTCCCAACCTGGGGGCCATTTTCCCCAACACCCCACACCCTACTGCAACGTTACTTTAAGACGCACTGAAATGGGCTGTGGTTGGCAAGGATAATTGGATCCCCTACCGCACTTATATCCAAAGCGATCTCAGAACCTCACTTCCCCTCAAAAGAAACCAACCGCCTCAGACCGGCCCTCGTCGCTGTTAAGGGGAAATTTTT